>JABCMJ010006364.1:0-11283 GCA_014822125.1 Arbutus unedo
CTCGTTCTCTCCCACACCTTATATTCAATCGGACTCTTCTGCATCTACTCCGCCGGTAGCACATCCCCCGCGCCGCCGATGTCTTTTGTAGAATCCGGTCGTCTCCCACCCATCCGCGGCCTGCGTACGGAGTCTACGGACAACTTAGAAACATGCACTTTCCTTAATTTTATTCTCACTTGTTTTTTTAATTTAGGTAATTTAAATCAAAGTCTTATTTATCTCTAACTTAGGTTCTCATCTCATTTGCTTTTTAAATTTATATTTTAATTTTATTTTTGTATGATTTGATAAATTTACTATTACTTTTGAGGTGTACTTTACTCTCTTATTCTTTGATTAGTTAATTCTTGATTTGTTAAGTTTAAATTTATAACACTAATTTAGACTTAAAACATGGAATCATAATTATTTTTAGTAGCTATCTTTACCGAAAATGACAGTTTGAGATTCATAATTATTTTTAATAATTATCTTCACTATTTTATGAAAATTTACCATGATCTGCATGTGTTGTTCTTTACTTGTAAATTTACCATGAAATCTGCTAATTTATTAGATATCGTGCGTTACTTTCAAAATTAATCATGATATGTACAAATTTATCATAGACAGCAGGTGTTGTTCCTTACCTGTAAATTTATTATGACCTTTAAATTTATCATGATATCTGAAAATGTACCATGACCTATAAGTGTTGTTCCTTTCTAACAAATTTATCATGTTTTCTACTAATTTACCACAACCCTCAAATTTACTATAATATTTGAAAATGTATAATGATCTTCAAATATACTATGTCTGAATCAGTATCATCCAAAGCAAACATGTATTTTAACGGTTCGTACATTACCCTAGCCCATAGTCTGATGAAAACCATTCGACTTCCGTCGTCCTTCTCTAATAGCAGTCAAATCAAACCCATACTCCATATTTCAGCACTGGCGGTCAATGTTTTGTAGATGTGGTGCGGTGTTTGTACGCGATTCTGGTGAGTTGATGGATTCCGAAGTTTTAGATATCTGGTGTCATCCTAAAACAGAAGATTGTTGGCCGTTTTTTCCAATCCCTCGATTTTGGGAGAAACGAGTCTGATATTTGAGAGATGACTGTTAATGGCGTATTTTTAGAGATTTGCTGTTAACTTAGGTTAATGTCAAGATAATTGTAAGTTTAGTATTTTTTTTAAAAATGACCAAAACTTAATGTTCGTAGGTGCATAGAATGAAAAAATAACAAACATTTAGATATAAGACTAAAAAATAAGTTTCCCAAATTATAAGTTCTGCGAATCATTAAATGCATTCACGAGAAAAACTTAGAAAATGATAAAATTGCCCTCATTTTAAGAAATTCAAAAAAAATGAAAATAATTTTATTAGTAATAAAATTGATCTCAGTTTATATTTTTTTATTTTTTTCATCAAAAAAAAATTAATAATTTTTTAAAAAACAAACTCTACCAAAGTTTAAGAATGACAGAAGACTTACCATGCTTAAAATGAGAGAGGCAACACACCAGAACAAGAGCAACACTTAGAGTTTTAGATTGAATAATCTATTTATGGTTTTAATGTAAGATTCGGAGGTTAGGATTAGATTGAAATGAACGGCTACGATTAATTGAAACAAATCGGTTCGATTTGGTAGGAAAAATAATAAATACAATCAGACATGGTTAGGATTAGATTCGAAGGTTAGGATTAGTTAACTTTAAGATTTACAAGTTAGGATTAGATTAAGAAGTTAGGATTAGTTAAATTTTAGTTTTGAATGTGAAATTGTTTTAAGATGGTTTTGAGCCATGGTTCAGTGTTTTATGTTATGTTTATTAGATTAAATGTCTATCTCTTACATTATGAATTCGTAACGATTTTTCTCGAAAAGTTATGGTTGATAATAATATGCTATGAACTTGTGATCTTATGTGCATTGACAAGGTGTACTTGTGAACTAGCCTCCGTGGAGAGACGAGCTAATAATATATAAAGTGATGTTAGCCTCCTTTGAGAGTGACGCTAGTTATGAATATTGTTTAGCTTCCCTTGAAAATTACGCTAGTAAAATGACATATTTTGTTTGACCACCTTCGAGTGATGTGCTAGTGTCGATAATTGAGATTGAATGAGATACATGAATGATGAAATGTTTAAGGATATGGTTTTGATCGAACTATTGAATTGTAGCAATAACATGTGGAAATTAATATAACTTGTTTTCTTGGTTTAGTTTCATTTCTTTATTCATGTCGTTGTTGATTATTCATGTCACATGCTATATCATTTTATAATCATATAATGTTGGCATAGATATTTCTAATGGGTTGTGTAGCTCACTTTATCATTTTCAGGTGTCATTCCGAACATTTAACATGAAGTGATTAGAGTACATATGGTGATGCATACTTTGAAGGCTTATCAAGAGGAGTTACTCAGCATATTGAGAACTATTTTTGAAAAGCTGCAATGTAACTTAATTATGTTTTATTTCTTTATGATCAAAAGGAATGTAAAATCTTAACTTTGATATTATATTTTGGTATATGTATCGGCCCAAAAATTACCTATTTTTGTAATAACACCTTAAAACGTGACTTTTGATATTCTCTCATGAATGAATTGCCCAATTTTGCTGTAATTTTTATCCACTTTTTAGTTTGTTTATTGGCCCAAAAACAAACCCGGTTTGGGGTAATTTATTTGTTTAACCCAACGTAGTTTCAGTGTCCATTGGAAGTTTCGTCTCAATACAACATTTTAAAAAGACCAAAATACCCTTAGTGATTTAGAGCTTCCACTACAGGCACACAACATTGCCCATTTCGTCCAATTTCATTCCACAGCTGCACACAATCGCCCCATTTTCTCAAGCCAAAAAAACGCAGTTTATTCCCAACACCTTTGATAATGAGATTTCTGTCCCACCGCTGTTGCTAGTGCTGATTTTTTTCGAAGGAAGGTTCAAAGGAATCAAAACGGCAACTCCTTTAAGGATCCGCACCCGATCGTTCACTAGATCTACCAAAAAACATCCTGTGAGTGAATACACGTTAATTGTTAATTTGTTACACAGTTTCGTATGCTATTTTGTATTCCAATTTATTTTTCGTTTACGAGTTCATGCATTGTTTATGGTTGCCTTCACCAGTTCATCGAAAAATCGTGGGTTTTAAAATTTTAAGTTCAAGTTGTGTTTGTATCTAACTTCGTCGAATGAATAATATTGAAATCCTGCATTTAATCATGTTGTGATTTAGTGTGACCCTCCTCCGATTTACACGTAACAAATAGTAGATGTTATTGTTCATTTAAGAACCCAACAAATGTTTCTATTTACCATTGATAGTTAGCGCAACGTAAACCATTTGAAACTTGTACTTAGGTTACACACTTTGAAGAAGGTATTGATTATTACCAAGCTTCTTTTGTTTTTTTGTAGTTGTTAATTTGGCTCCTCATTTTTTGAGAATTGTTATTTTTTTTCCGTTTCTTCTATCCTCTTTTGGGCTAGAAGAGGCGTGTGATTGTGAAGTTACCGAGTGCAAACATAGTTTAAAGATTAATAAATTCAATTCTTTTGCTGAGGAAAAAATGTATGTTTTTTCAATAACAAAATATATACGGTATTCTAATATAGCACAGTTGTTCACATGAAAAATGAGCTTCACCCCAACTTGTCTGATAGTTATTTCCAAACAAGACCCTATTTTAATAAAGTAACAATTGTATTAAGATAAGAATTACAACTTATTTGCCGTTCATAGTTAACAGAACATCAACAATTTGCGGATCCAACAAAACTAAGTCCATATAGCCCAACCTACTTGTTGAATATTTATCCTTCATTTGATGCGATGAAACACATATTAGTCCACTTTAACTTGTTCTCCTCGAAAATCTATCATTTCCCAGTTATAAACTATCAATCATGCCCTATACCGCGGAGCCATCCATTCCACTCCCCAAGCTGTTACAAAAACTCCCGTAACATGTTTTTGAAATGCCTAATTCCACTCATTCATTAGTTGGGATAAAGACGATTAGTAAATATATTTGATTTGATATACAAAAGCAAAAGTTTTCATTCAAAGTAATGCAGAAAACGAACTGAAATGACGCAAGATAATTCGAGCACGAATTTTAGGTGGGTAAAGAGATTGTGCTACTACAGTGCAGGTCCATGCATTGTATGTACTTCTGCCTCCATGTGCACCCCTTGGTGGCGATATTTCATATGCCCGCGTGAACTAGTAAGTTAGTTCTGTATTTTTTCTTTCCTATCATAATGTTAGTCACCAACAGACGAGATTTTGGACAACAAACTGAGTATTTGTTCCCCAGTCTGGAAAAAAATGAATTGGATGGGGTGACAATTCGAACCCCGACGTGGAGCAGACAGTGAGAATCTTTGGTACCCATGGAGGTGGAGAGGTATCCCCCTTTCCCGTTGCAGGAATTAAAACGAACTCCATAACTCAACGGTTGCCATTGGGGGTCTTTTGAGTGAATTATGACTACTGACAAAGTTGTTGACCATCATCTTTGTGTTGTATTTGATAGTTGTAATTAAGTTAGACGTAAGGCAGAAGTTATAGTGGAACTTGGTCTTGTGATTTCGTTGTCTGTGGTCACTTTTGGTATAATGTACGAATGATGTTGTGTGTTTATATAATAACTCTTTCATTTTCTTATTTTTAATGTATGTATTGTTTGATTCTATATATTGTTGTATCAATACATTTGTTGGGATGTGTTGTTGAGGGTTGTTGTACATTTTTGTTTTTATTTTTAGTTGACTCGCAGCCAGATGGTGTTACCATGCAAGGGTTTAAGTCTACGAGCCCGTTCCACTCCTAGTGGATCGTCAAACTTATAAGGCCAATTGGGATTCCAAGCCGACAAAGGTGTTCCTTAAAGTGATCATCGTTGAAATTTGAAAGGAGAGTTGGTCAACTGCCCACCTGGGGAAGGCATCGTGAGCAAGGATTGTGGCGGCTTTGATGGAGAGTAAGGAGATAATGATGGGAATCATGCAACGTAATAACAAGTACAACATGTTAAAGAAGGATTGGTAGGCATGACAACTAATATTAGACGATAAATAACGTGTAATAAGGTTGAGAATGGATTTGGTGATAGGTGCGTTCACTGCACCTAATCATGTCTGGGTTGCACTACAAGCGGTAAGTTGCCTACGCCCTTAACTATTTGAGTATGAAAATGGTTTAGACTTTTGGTTATTTTATATCCAATGTGTCTGTTTCCTGTAAATCGCTATATTTTTTTTTGGTAATGAAGTTGCTAGCGTGTCTTAGAAGCTATGTATGTGATGGAATCTGATGGTCGTCCAACTTTTTTCTACCGTACCCATGATATCTATGCCACTTACTTGTTGTTGTGCTTTAAATAGACACATTTTCTGCTCAATGTACGCTTCATTTCCTATTACAAATAGAAGTGTACCGTGTAATAGTCATTGTTCTTATAAAGTAAATAAGTTGTTCTGTGATACTATCACATAATCTGAACCCTAGAAACCAAGACCTTGTATACATAAATAAGTTTTGCATCAACATTTTTTCATGTCATTACTATTTATATGTTCACTTGTTTTCCATATGCACAATTTCCTATCTCTAGCTCATAATATAAGCTTTGTAGTCAAAACTTATATTCGCATTGCGGGTTGGTTATCCTTCATCCTGGTTGGGAGGAATTTATCCTATTTGCTCGGGGTTTTGTGTTTTATTTGTATTTTTGTGTCAGCAGTGATTTACAAGGAAAACTTGACTTGAAAATTTTTTCCTCCTTCTCCTGCATTGTATACGTTCTACTTTGTCTTGCTTGTTATTATATTTCCAGTTCTTTTCTCCATATGAAAGTGCATTAGTGTTATGGGGTTTTTGTTTATTGGAGTTTTGATTTGTACACCTATTTTTGCAAGAATGGTCCAACTACTGACAAAAAAATAATATTTTTCAAAGTATTATTAGATTATGCTTATTACTTGTATGAATTATTACCGTCATAAGCTCCCAAAAAAGTACATATGTACCTTTACCTTTTTGTCATCTTATCTCACATGCCATGAAAAAACTAAGGCAAGTCACTTTCCTTTGCCATGTCCACCATTGTAGTAGTCAGTGGTGCTGAAAATGAACAATTTCAACATTGTAGCAAGTTGGGCACAAGCGTAATCATTGTACCCGATGAAGGTAATAACATGGGTTCACAACACATAACACAACACCACCTCCATCTTTAGGGGGAGGCATATCTTTCTAATTTGGATTACATTTCATGTTTTGCAAATAAGGTGTGCTTTTATAGTTGCAAATATTTTTTAACCACTATATTTTTTTTTTTCATGAAGCAAAATGAAGCAGTTGGCAAGTTTAGGAAAAATAGATTGTACTACGAGGACTTGATCGGTCAGGTGTTCAGGGATGTGACTGCAACAGGAAATTATGCCGCCACGCTGGGGTATGATGGGTCGGCCCCCAATATTGTTCAGTTTGAAGAGAGCTCGGGAGATATGGAAGATACCCACCTTCCACCATATAGGCCCGATCGTTGTGGGGATTTCAACACACCGTCAATGGGTATCACCGCAAATCGACGTGGTAGCAGCGGGTTTGTTGGGCAGAAGCGAAAAACCACATCAAGTGTCGATATTTCGATCTCCATTCAGGCACTCATGGCGAGGGAGGTTTAGCCCTTTCAAAGCATCCATACCCAACGTAATAGCACCCACTATGTGTGAGATGCAATTAAGATCCTGTTCCAAATGATACCTTTCACGGACCCTACAATTTCGACGTTTTAGTGGGCTGTGGATTTGTTCGAGGCACATCCAAGTAAAGTTAATGTTTTTATTAAAGTCGGTGACTTGGATAGACGATTGGTTTGGCTTGAAAGGCACCGTGCAAAAGCAATCCAATCGTATCTTCCTGGGTCCACAAATGCCGCCATTGTCCTTTTGTCTTTCTTTCGTTAAGATTATTGCATGCTAGAGTTATTTGACTCATAACTTAAATTCTTAGAACTGTTTGTTTATGTGTTCTGTTTGCTTACTGTTAGTAATAAAAGACTTGTACGAATATCTGTTTGTGGGACTCTTTATTTGCTGTTTGTTCGTTGCATATTTTGGTTGTTACATTTATTACATTACATATGAACTGCACAGGAAACTATAAGTAGAGATAAAAAAAAAAAATCAAAGCGTAGTACTAGAAAAAACAAGTGAAATTCTGCCAATATTTACAATGAAATTCTTCTTAAGTAAACTATTCTTACACGTGACGTAGTAGTCATGATTTATCTAATTTGTTTCCTCATCAGGCGTTCATGAATTTTTCAGCTTGGGAATTTAGCAATGGAGAAGGAGACAACCCTAATGGATTTAATGAACATGAACAGTGTATGTCTTTCATTGATTTACTACGTTCGAGCGTTGGTCCAAATGATGACACACAGTATTCTTGAAGACCACCATTTTATTCAGGGTCCAACTACTTAAAACACATTGAGGCAGATAGACAATCCTTCTACCAGCCCTCCAATAGTGGGTTGAACCAACCACTAACTCCTGGCAGGCATTCCACATACACCATGTACGAGAGTAGAAACACTTCGGGCGATCATTCTCGAGATTTTCATCGTGGGGATACATCACTTCAACAACTAAATGTCAACGATGTCGATGATGGGTTACGTATCGACAGCGACGACCATTCTTTTGAATTAACCCCCACATATATGGACAATACAAATCATCGTGTTGATACGCAAAGACGGATAGACAGACTACTTGTTGTGGCCCAACTTCGAGAAATGGGCATGACGGAATGACCTCAACCAATACATTTTCATACATCTCGGTTGTTGGGGTGGGAGTATGTGAATGACCTTATCAATGGCCACTCGAGTCCATGCTGCAGGGAGTTGCGGATGTCACAAGTTCTCTTCCTTCGACTGTGCGTTAAAATGGAGCAACGTTTTGGCTAGAGTGCTGACCGACAAGGCACACTACGGATCCATGAAAGCGTCACCATGTTCATATGTTTACTGCATGGTTGGAATAACGGCTAAATACAATAGAGGTACCAACACTCTGGCGAAACTATTTATCGACACAGGGAGAAGATTTTGGATTGCATGCGTCAGTTTAAGGAAGCATACATTTGTCCGATTCAGCCACAAAGTGAGCAACACCTATACCTTGGTGTCCAAGATCAATATCATTACTTCAAGGTTCCCTCTTCTAGACTACCAAAAAAATTCATGTTAGTTTTTTTTGTTTTTTACATTCGCATATTTGATAACCTTCATTGTTTCTGTTACATCCAATAATAATCAGGATTGCATCAGTGCCATCGACGACACACGTGTCATGCAAGAATAGGGAACAAGCTTTGCATTTTGCAGTCAGAAATGCACGACTACCCAAAACGTTGTGGCCATCTGCGATTTTAACCTGTGCTTTACTTTCGCATCTGTTGGATGAGAGGGTAGCATGGATGACTATAACATATTCAAACAAGTTGCAAACAACAAAGCCTTCCAGTTCCCTCACCCCTAACCCCAGTACAGATATTTATTGATATTTTGGATCAAACTTTTATTGGTGGAATAGACGTTAACAAATGCAATAACAACAATTCCTTCCATATTTCATGACGATGCAAGGAAATACTATCTGGTGTAAGCTGGTTATCCAAACAAGACTGGGTAAATGGCGCCATACGAAGGGTTCAGATACCACTAAGCCTCCTTCGGGCAAGGTACACGGGTCCCGAGGAATGATAATGAGCGCTTCAACAAGGCCCACTCGTCTCTCCGCAGTTGCTTCAAGTGAACTTTTGGGGTGTGAAAACATCGATTCCACATGTTCTACGACATGCCCCAATCAAAGATGAAGGCACAAGTTGACATCGTCCTTGCGTCTATGGTGTTACATAACTACATACGACGCAATACACCAAACAAAAACGTTTTCCGTGAAGTAGTATCCAACCCTAACTACGTTTTTGTGGACATACCTGACCGAGATACCTCTTTGGCAGATCCATCGAGGACGACACTATCAATGAACAAAACTGTGATACAAACTGTGAAATGAATGCTCTTCGAGATGATATGAGGATAGCCATGCACTGCGCCGCCCGTCGTGGCCGACGATCGTAGTGCATGATCCATATTTACCTTGTACCACTATCACTGGCCCACTTGTCAATGTATTTCCATGAATCTGAACTTATTTTTTGCGCATCAAGGAACCAAACATTTATGACGATTAGCAGAAAAAAATGATTCCTATTGTTGAACTAAAAAATAATCCCCCAATACCTCATACTTTATGCAATACGTAACTTCGACAAACCAGGAAGCTAAATACGGAGATATTCTTAATGAATAACACTTGACCTTTCTATCAAGAACCTGAAGACGTAGAACGGACTCTAAAAAGTACAAAATTATGTCAAAAAACTAAAAACTTAAAAAAAAAAAAAAACATGGTCCATTTTTGTTTATTCTTCGTTTTTAGTGAATTTTTGTAATTTTTTTCACATAATTTTTTACTTGTTAATATTTTCTTTGTCTAGACAAACTAACGAAATTAAATTAAAAATAAAATATAACTAATACAACAACTGTTTACAAAAAATAAAAATAAAAAACTGCACCCATTAACCTGTTGTTCCACCAACAAATATTAAAATATGAAAATAAAAAAAACCCAACTCCTATGCATTAATTTGGACAAGAGATTGTGCTTGCACTGTATACACTTCCAATTTCAATTTTCATTCAAATATTGTTGGGCAAAAGCTAACAGAATTCACCCCAAATGAGACAAGGGCAATATGATCATTATTTTTTTTTAGGTCGAACAAATAACTTTGTTAATTCCGGTCAAACAAAAACAGTAAATAAATTACTTTAAATGGCATCAATTACTTTAAATTATATTTCAAACATCATAAATAAATAAGCCAATAATCTAATAAATACTACAATCTAAATGGAGCCATTGTGATGTTTTATCATGATAAATTATAGTTTTAATATATTGAAAACGAGGACGTGACATTATGAGGTCGAATCTTAGCAACCACATATTAATTGGGACCACTGGAGATTTGTCAAATCGTTAATTTCGAGATCTCAATAAATACTAGTCGACAACAAGTGAGACATATCCCAAACTGATCAGATATCTCGATTATCAAAAAAATAAATTCATAACTAAAACATAGCATTCGTAACTATAAGTATTCACAATTTCACATTCCTAAGATACAAACTTAATCTTAATTGCACCAACATTTTATAAGAAAAAGATATATATTTTATTCGTAACTACACTAAAATTTCGTAACATAAGAAAAAGATATGTATAATATTGCCATGGTACAGATTTCTCCAGTTTTTGAATTCAAATAGGAGATTACCCAATATTGGACTGTTTTTCCCATTGGGTTATTTTTGCCAACCGTCAAGAACAGATTCAGCACCAGAGCCCACAGTTGGGGTGAGGCCCAAGTCCATTGGTTTTCAGGTTACTTTTAAACCAACGTGTTAACCTTAATAGCTTAAAGTTACAAATCATGAAGATATATTTGTTTTTTCTTTTGTTCACCGATAAACAAATTTTGTTCATCTTTTATTGTGTAGGACTGGTCACCTTGAGATTTTATTTTGATGATTAAAATTGTCTATTTTATTCTAATTATTATTTTTTAATTAGCACGAAAAAATTCAGCTCAATCAGATATAAAATAAGCGTTTGATCTAAGAATCTAATTTTTATTTTAAATCTTAAAATTAAATTTTGAGGTCAAATACTTACCAGTATTCAATTGAGTTAGTTTTTTTTTATAATAATTAAAAAAATTAATCAAAACAAAATAAATACTTTTAATAATCAAAGTAAAATTTTGAGGTAGTCCCATGATGAATAAAGTTTATTAAGTGGACTACTTTTTCTCAGCCTTTTTCATGGTGAAAATTGAAATGGAATCTTCCTATCCTCAAAATGAAAGTTACATGGGTCCAGAGCAGCTTTCACAAGGAACCCTAGCTAAAATATCCCCTACCTTCACAATCATCTCCCTCCTTTTTTATTCTTTATACATACATGAAATGATAAAAAAAATTTCTTTTAGAATCTGTCTCTTTTGGCCCTGCATTTTTTTGGAGGCAGGTATTCTATATTTTTCTTTCCTATAACTCTGAATGTCTGTACTAATTTATGTGTATCTCGATTAATTTTTAAAAACGA
>JABCMJ010006370.1:0-23362 GCA_014822125.1 Arbutus unedo
ACGGCCGGTCACGTCCTCCATTTTTGGGGTGTGACATTTTTGTTTCTAACACTTTGTAATTTCGAGAACGAAATTCGTTAAGGGGATAGGTTGTAATAACCTATATTTATTTTATTTATTATCTAATAATACTAAATACTATATGTATATATATACATACATATGTATATGTACACATATGTATATGTACATATACATATGTATATGTACATATACATATATACATATGTATATGTATGTATGTATGTATATGTATGTATGTATGTATATATGTATATGTATGTATGTATGTATGTATATACTTTCTATTTTTTTTACTTACTATATATAGTATATATATTTACAGCAGTATATGTGTGCGTGTGTGTGTGTTTTTGTGTATATAGCTCTCTCTCTCTCTCTCCTCCCCGTCACCTCTATCCTACCTTCCTTATCCCCTCCCCATTAACTCCGCCTCCCATCACCACCTGCAGCCTCCCCCTACCTCATGCTAGCCACCCTACCCTGCAACCACTTCCCATCCATGGCCGTCCAAATCCCCCACAGTTCAATTTTCGAGAATTCATCCCACTCCTCCATCTTGTCTCCTCCCTTCCCTATAAATAAAATCTCCTCCCCTCAGTTTACTCCACACCAAGCACTAGAGTTGCAAAGAAGAGTAGAAGAAGGGAGGAGAAAGAAGAAGAAAAAGCTTTGGCCAAAATCTTGTCGAACCAAGTCAGCGTTCGAAACCGACCCAAACCTTCACCAAACTCTAAACCAATTGTAAGTCTCTCATCTTGAACCTATTTCGAGTGTTTTTGTATAATATTAGTCTTAACGAAGCTTCGCCGGAGGAGAAATCGTCACTTACAGAAATTGCCTGAATTTTTCCAAGTTTGGATTTCTATCTGGCTGACCGGGTCCCCGACTGGATCCGCGACTAGGCGGGGTTTTGACTGGAATAAATTATTTTTCAAAATCTGATTTTTACCCTACATTTTTATAAGTTACAGATTGTACCCCTGTTATATAAATTTTAGATTTATTTTATAATTATTGTAATTAAACTTTTTATAGTTTATTATAGATTAATTATTTTATCAATTATTACTTAAATTAAATTTTATGAAAATTGTCATTTTAAAACCTTATGCCTTTTCAATTCCTTACATTTTCATTTTAAAATCTTACGCCTTTATCTTATAACATGTATCGTTAAATAAACTTTTTATGGTTAACTATTAAATTTTTATTGATTTGCACACCCATCTTATTCTCATGTGATTTCTATTTAAATATTAGTCAAGTATGAATTACCATGATTATTACTCTAATTAGTTTGACGATGATCAATTGTTGATACTCAGTGTGTCCCGTGGATACCCGAACGTTAAACACATTACCATGATTATTACTCTAATTAGTTTGATGATGATCAATTGTTGATACTCAGTGTGTCCCGTGGATACCCGAACGTTAAACACATTGATAACATTATACGATTAGTGGTTGTGGATATATTCCCTGTGGGAATATTATGCGTGTCTTGTAGCCGTGATACGACATAAGTCGAGTTTTGACTTTAACCAAAAGATGTAATAGACTCAACCTTTTGTATCACCCAAGCACTGTAATTTAATTAGTCGTGTCATGCGTTTAGCCAAATTACGCTAGAGCCGAAGTTATATCTAGTCCTATCGTGTCCTTTGTAATCTAACGGTCTTCTAGTATAAACTTTAAACTTATATTGTCTAGCGTAGTAGCGAAATGATATAATGTTAGGGAGAGCATATTGATTGAAAACATTACGATCGGGAGCAGAGCAGTTGGGTCGCATGGCGGTTGGAAAATATCAGTTGGTTGAGCGGTCGGGATCGTTATCGTTCGGGAGTATCATACTTGACTTCATTAATTTAGAAATGTTGATTCGAAATATATGACGAGGTCATTGATGTTGAAAAAGCCTATTTAAAATAAATGACGAGGTCATTCTTAGAACAATTGATGGAATTATATGATGTGATCATACTTTAGAATATTTGATTCGAGTCGAGAACTCATGAAATGTTTGAAACTGATATTCACTGTGATAATTAACCTGATGATTTCAATTACGCTATTTCGATTTAAAGCATGTACTTACTGAATTATTCCATACTCTACATTACACATCATGTTGTCATACTAAAATATTCAAAAGGAAACTTAAGGGTAGGGTAATTTTTTCAGTGTAAAAACTCATGGTGCAACTTCCTCTTGCGCCTAGTGTTTGATAACTAAGTACCGACGACAATGGAACCGGACCGGAGTATATACCATACAATGACGCGTATTCCGCAGAAGACACGATGTCACCTAGCTTTGTTTAGACTGCTCTGACTTTACTTTTAAAGTGTTTTTGATGTAAAACAGTCTTTTTGAATGTATTTCATCTGTGTCTTGTATTAAAACTCGTATTTCAATATAATTATGACATTTTAAGTTATTTCACTCTTTTTATTAACGTGTCTAAAATTTGGAGTGTTACAAATTTCCTACTGAATGAGCTTTGGAAAGTGCTCAGTACGGTCTAGGATGTTTGGTATAAACCGGTATACCTGTCATTTAAAACGGTATGTTACACAATGATGAATGTCCAATTTGTGTTCGACACAGGAGGAGATTCAAAACATTGATAGGAGATAAAATAAATTCTAACAAGTTAATTCAATAATAGTTTTCCAATCCCTTAACCTTTAAAAATAATGGAATTACTAATAAATGTCCGTGGCTAGATGTATTATATAAGAAAATGCAACCTCGTAGTATACATCCTTTTTCATTCTCCATTTTTTGTTTACAAATACAATATCTAAAGATAGCCTGGCAAGTTTTCGGAAAAGAGGTCAGCAAAAACTAATATCACCTTAAAACCTACCATTATCATGAGAAAGTAATTTAACCATCACCACTAACTATTCGCATTGCTTCATCGTTAATTTCTTCTGCATTGTCATTACCGTTACCAACTGATCTACATGGGGTTCTATTTGTAATCAACTCTACATCTCTTGCTCCCATCCCACCTTCACTTACCTCTTCCAAGGCCTTGTAAGTATAATGTTTGGTGCATATCATATAGTATATGAAATTAGCTACCTGTAATCCCGACACGAACAAGTAGTAGTACTCCAATCTTCCCATGCTGAGGTTCCGGTTGGGAATCCAGTTCCGACCTCCTCTTTTTCCCGTGTAGTTGTGAATCAACGATACCATTAGGGTACCTGTTAAGAATCACATACGGCATACCCATTTCCATTAATTTACACACTCAGATATCTTGTTTCTATGGAAAACTTTTCCCCCAAGAAAATCCAAGGAAGATGGTTTATTGTTTTTTTGTTGCAACCCTAAAATCGACGTTGGTAGTGAGGGATGGCGACAAAGGTGGAGAGGGGTGGTGCTTGTACGCGGTTGGGTGGTATAGTTGTGGTGCCTGGTCAAGAAAATATTTTCTACCTTTAAAAACTGGAAAATGTTTCCAGCAAAAATCAACTCATTTTCTGTTAACTAAGGAACACATTTTTCCTTGATTTACCCTTTCCTTGGCACCAAATACTAAAAAATATGTTTCAGAGAATGTTTTCTGCCAAAACTTAAAAGAAATGCTCATGATAAAGTAGACAAATTAAGTAGTAGCAAACGTACCCGTGTAGTTCCCCAATGCTATAGCTATCCAATAGAAGGAAGCAGAAGTGCTTCTTGTGCTCTCTGGCGACTGATCATAAAAGAACTCTATTCGCCCGACAGTAATGAATACCAAAGAAATCCCATGGACCCAGTACTGAGGAACCAACCAAAACACACTGATTGGGATAATGGCAGCCGGTTTTCCTATTAAGTCGTGATTGGCCGCCACACCTCTCCGCTTGATCTCCACCAGAGCTGCAATAAGGGTACCAAAAAAGTCGAACACATACCCTGTTCCGATCCGTTGTAGGGACGTGATTCCATAACGGTTTCTAGTGAAGTGTCTGGCGAATGGGACAAATAGCCGCTCGTATAGTAAGAGGCCAATGAGAGTGCTAAGGATTTCGAAGATAGACATGGTGGCTGGAGGGATTTTGAATGTGGGAGAGAGGGAACGATCCATGGTGCGAGCCTGTTGGATGCTGAAGCTTTCCTGGTGGGAATAGGCAGCGATGGGTAAGATTCCAGATGCCCAAATGGGTAGCATTCGAATGATGGACTTTAATTCTTCAACACGGTGGACAGTAGATAGCCTCCATAGATTTGGTGGGTTCAAGTACGGTTTATCAGTATCAGTTACTACTGCGGCTTTGTCAAAACACCTACAAGTATGAGCGTAAGGAAGCTTTATGAATGGTAGTACGTAGGAGGGTGTATTTGGCTATCAAAAAGATTGAACTTCATCTAAACTTCCTCTCAAATATGGTAAAGTTTTCTCCGTGCTCTTGTAGACGTAGTTTAAACAAATAAGATTGTCGTTTTTTAAACCGAAAGCATGTACTTATCAAAACACAACTCAGCCATATCGGTCCCTCTAAATCTTGAACAAATGCTACATGTCAAAATTTTCAGTCCCATTGTACCAACTCCAACTTTGATGCCGTGCGGATCACGATCATATTTTTGGAACGCTTAGATTGATCACGGGTCAAATGGATCGATGACAGATTGACCCGTGCATCACAGGGTTAAAGCGAAATGGCATTCTAATCAAGGCCCATAAATTAGCAAATTTGCCCGGTAAATTTCATCCTAATTCCCTCGTTTAGGCCTCCGAATTAATGAGTTTACAGTTTTAAGAAATATTTGTTTTCCTTATATTTTTTCGTAAGAATTTTCATCTTAGTTGCCGTTTGTTTTAGTAATCTTATATTTCTTTCTAGTATCTGATTTTCTAAATAAATCAGAATTTTTTGTTTTTGATAATTTTCTTGTGTTTTTTTATTTATGCTAGATTAGCGAGTCTAAATTTTTATTATTTCGTTTCCTAATTGGTATAGGGCTCTATTTCCCTATAAATTGCTCTGTAAGTCTAAGGGCTAGTTAGTTGTTAATTTATTAATAAAAAATGAATGTTTTACTCAATTTATTTGTTCAATGAGGGAGTACCTCTGGTTCAAATAAGGTTTGAAATTGTTTTTGTGTTACACTTATTCAATCATACGCTTCATCATAGTTGGATACTCATAATTGAAGCCTTCTTTGCAAACATTCCCTAGGAATTCAGTGAAGTCAAATGATATCATGCCACACACCCCAGTCCAATAAAACAACAAAAATAAATCTGGGGATATATACCAATGCTTTAAATTTTGAATTCTACAGAGTATTTCTTTTTTAATGGCGTTAAAAGTTTTGTACTTTATTATAATTAGGAACGATATATATCCTACCAAAATACAAGAGCATAACCCTTTAAATCCTGTCCTTCACTTCCGTCGCTTTCCAACTAAGCTGGCAGAAGTAAAAACAGAAGCAGACCAAAAACACATGCATCACTAAGGTGCCAACTGTTGCACACTCTCAACAACCAATTTTCCCACACCACCAACCTATATAGCTTTTATCCCTCCAGCCTTCTTGGTTTGCAAACACCATGGTCCTTCCATATTGAATAGGAAATGGTTCACCGTAACGAAGAGGCCAGCAAACTATGCTTTCCTCCAAAACACCATGTGAAGTTTAATATGATCAAGAACCTCATCCATTTAACCTTACATTAATAAAAAAATGATATCCACATTAATTTTTAAAAAAAACAATTTGTTGATATCTACAAGCTAGTTTGACATCACTACAAAAAAATTAAGGTTTTCCAAATTTTCTTTTTCCAGATCATTATACCTCGAACCAAACCCCTACGAAATTAATCCCTCCAAATTTCCCAGAAACACCCAGGATAGTCTCAGCCACAATTGCACTATGGCAAAGGGAAGAAAAAACCTTCTAGGAAATGTTGTAGAGAAGTAGAGAACCGAGTGCAAATTCTACGTCATATCCACAAAAGATAATTTGTAGGGGATCCAGGCAGAACTATGTTTGAGGTCAACAAGAGATCACTAGTAACTATTTTTACATCGAAGCTAACTAGCAGGAGAACAAAACCTTCCTTCTCACGACATTCTTCCACGCAACCTTGATAAAAGCCTTATTCAACTATACCAATTTCTTTCAACCTGCTAACCAACAGAGGTAACCGTGGATTGTCCACCATCTTGAAATATCCAAAAAAATTCATCATCCCACCTTGCACAGGCCTTTGACCTTTTCAAACAAGGCAGGCAAATATCGTTCAACAATTCAGTTTCCCATTCAGACAATTCCATGATAAATTCCAACTTCCACGCAAAGCTGTCACCACTATAATTCCCATGGCCAGACAACACTCCTTAAGGTAACCAAACATGTGTACAATATAATACACGGATTTGCATTGATATTTGAACATAGAAACTATTGTCTTATACCACGTTGAATTAATTCCCATCGTCTCATGTAAGAAGCTTAAACTATTCGAGAGAATCGCAACTTATTAATATTATTCTCATCATCTTCCATATAAAAATTGGTTAAATAAGTTACTGGTTCATTGCTAATTGAGATAATTTACTATCAATTATAAGTTCTAGTTCAGAATGTGAAATGCAGCTTACTTGTACTGATTGGTGTGAAGAAGCCTTCCATTGGAAGAAATATGCGCATCAAGTTCTTTATTTTCATATAACACTCTCGGATTTGAGGGTGTAACTGCTTTGGTCTTATGCAGAGCGGCAACAATAACCTGAGCCAATCTAACCAACGGACTCCCTTCTGGCTTCTGTTTCTTATAATACGGAGATCCAATAATGAAGACTACAATGGACAAAGCCATGGCTGTAGTAGGAATTCCAAGGCCCCAACCCCAACCCACATGGTCTTGAACATACACAACAAATGTCAGAGCAGTTAGCGATGCTATTTCCAGACAGATATAGTACCAGTTGAAGAAATTCCAGTTCCGAGACTCTACTTCTTTCTTGCTCATGCCGAGTTGGTCGGCTGCAAAAGTAACCACGCAAGGCCTGATTCCGCCCAATCCTAGAGAAGTGAGGAGAAGAGAGGTGTAGAGGACCCATAGCTGTAAATTAGAGGCTTCCTTGCAGTTCTCTTGAGTTGGGCATTGTGGGGGCCGGAGCCTTGGTACGAGTGCTGATAAGATGATGCTAACCAATCCCTGTAGAAATTGATTTATTTTTCAATTATTTTTGAAAGATATTTTCTGTTGATGCCAAATGAAAAAGATTTTACTACCATGCACCGGATGAAATGTTCAGTGCACAGTAAATACTCAAGAAATAAATCTATGTAGAGTTTATCTAAAGTTTTGCTCCAAATCGGACATCTTCTCAATTGTTGTATTCAAGTAAAGGGTCTTGTTCCCATAATAAAAATAATGTTTGCTTTTCAGACCCCTACATTGAGCATCAATGTATGACATTTTTCGTTCACTAAAGTTCGTGAACTCGAGCTCACCCCAAACACAAGTCGACTCGGGTCGAGCTTTGCTTGTTAAATTCTTACTGGCTTGAACTCTTATTCGAGTTTGAATTTGTTAAAAACTTAACAAACAAATCTAAATATACTACAGTTTCAATTGATTCGGTTCGTTTTTAGCTGTACAGGAGCGCTAAATCATAGAGTAACGACATCCTGATCTTTACTGTCTCTTGGGATAATGGCATTCTTATCTTAAATCACACTAATTAAATTCGTAACTCCATCTAAAATTTATTTTTAAATTCTAATTCTAAAATATCAAATTTATTTTTTGTACTCTTTTGCCAGTCTTTTTTATGCCTTGCATCCAACACAATTTCACTTATCCTTCTACTTTTACCACTTGCACAAGTTACTCTCGTCTTTGTCTCCAAAACAAATTTATTATTCTTTTGGATTTGTGAAGTTTGATTTCGCAACAATTGGTATTAGAGCCACAGTTGCGGTAAGTTTTATTCAACAGATTAGGGTTTAATCTTGTTTGGGCAACCTAAGATTTCAGTGGGAGCTATGGGTTTTGAAGAAGACAAACAGAGGATCGAAAAATTTAACAGGTCAGACTTTGCGTATTGGAAGACACAAATAGAGGACTATCTGTATCAGAAGGATCTTTACCGACCGTTGTTGGGTAAAGAAAAAGGAAAGAAGAAGACAGAAGAGTCCGATGAAGATTGAGATGTTCTAGACAGAAAGGCATTAGGAGTTATTTGCTTGTCTTTGTCAAAGGCGACCCATAATATATTGAAGGAGAAGATGACGGAAGATCTTATGGAAGCATTAAAGAAGATGTACGAGCAACCATTGTCTGCTGCGAATAAAGTACATCTTATGAAAAAGCTTTTCAACCTGTCCATGGCAGAAAGGATTTCCTTTATGTCACATCTTAGTGCATTCAATACGATTGTTGATCAACTTACCTCTGTAGATATCATGTTTGATGATGAGGTTCAAGCATTGTTGATTCTATCTTAGTAGCCAAAGAGCTGGCAGGGTACAGTTACTGCAGCCAGTAATTCGGCTAAGAAAGAAAAATTGAAACTGAGTAAGGTTGTGAGTTTGATTCTGACTAAGGAGGTTAGACGGCTTTCGATCGAAAGTTTAGGTTCAGGTACTTCGGGTTCAACCCTAAGCTTCAACCAACAGAGGGGCAGAAGTCAGAATCGGGTGGTCAGAATCAGAACAGAAACAGGTCAAAGTCAAAGGGCAAGGGCAATTAAGGTAAATCTACTTGGGCAACTACAAGCCGTATAGTACTGTGAAAAAAGGTGATGTTCAGGTTGTAACGCGGGGATCCAGATGGTGTTTAAAAGATGTCAAACACATTCCGAATTTGAAGAGGAATCTTGTTTCGGTTGGATAGCTTGCAGCAACAGGTTATACTTCTACATTCACAGGGGACACGTGAAAAGTCTCCAACGGTACCATGGTGGTAGCTAAAGGCAAGAAAGTTGTTACATTTTACTTGACCTCACATGGTAGCGACACACTTGCAATTGCAGAAGGCGAGAAGAGTTCAGATCTGACTAAGGTATATGAGCGAGAAGATGATGAAGATTTTGTAGTCAAAAGGGAAGCTACCATGTTTAGAGTTAGTGGATATTGACATCTACGAGAATTGCATTTTCGAAAAATAAAAACAGGCAAGTTTTTAGAAAGGCGACAGCCTCCTAGGGCTCAAAAGCTAGAGCTTGTCCATACAGATGTTTCGAGCCCAGCTATAGTGTTTTCTCATGGTGGTTCGTATTACTATGTTATCTTTGTTGACGATCACTCGAAAAGATATGGGTATACTTTATGAAGCACAAGTCAGAGGTGTTCGATGTCTTCATGAAGTGGAAGACCATGGTAGAAAATGAAATAGATTTGAAGGTTAAAAGGTTGAGGTCCGACAATGGTGGAAAGTATGAGTTGGGGGAGTTCAAGAAAGCTTGCGCTCTGAATAGGATTTGTCTAGAGAAGACACTACCAGGGACTCCACAACTCAATGGAATCGTAGAAATGATGAACCAGACTTTGACAGAGCGTGCTAGGAGCATGCGGATACACGCAAGGTTGCCTAAACAGTTTTGGGCATAAGCAGTCAGCACAGCAGCATACTTGATCAATCTTGGGCCATCAGTTCCATTGAACTTTGGCATACCAGAGGAGGCTTAGAGCTGTAAAAAGGTAAATTTATCGCATTTATGTATTTTCGGTTGTGTTTCCTATGTGCATATTAGTAATCATGGCAGGGATAAGCTTGTTGCTAAGTCACAGAAAGTGCACTTTTATTGGATGATGAAGATGAGTTTGTTTATCATTTTTTGGATGACAAGAACAAAAAGATAATCAGAAGCAGAGGCATTGTGTTCAATGAAAAGATGATGTACAAAGATAGGGACAGCAAACTGAGCAGTAGGAGTACCACTTCGGATAGAGATACATCTAAGTACTTTGGATTGGAGGATCTTCCACTTGATAGTGAAGTTGTGCAAAAATCTGGTCAGACAGAAGGAACAATTTCAAAAGGGGCAGTTTCAAATGGGACAATTCTACAAATAGAATCTAGTTCAACGGTCAAATAGTTGAGGAGGACAGCCAAAGTACCCAAGTCAAATCCAAAAGATATTTTTTCACTTGATTACTTGCTTTTAACAGATGGAGGAGAGTTAGAGTGCTATGATGAAATTTTGCAGGTTCCTGAGTTAGCTAAGTGGAAGGATGTAATTTAGGAAGAGATGAATTCTCTTTATTCCAACAGTACTTGGCAGTTAGCTCAGCTTTCCACATGAAAAAAAAACCTGCACACCAAATGGGTCTATCGACTCAAGTAAGAAAGTGATGGCAAGAAAAGGTACAAGGCAAGGTGCAATGCAAATCACTGTTGTTACTTCAAGAGATTTGAGTCTAGCTACATTGTTTTATTACTCTACGTAGATGATATGCGTGTAGCAGGTTCCTATGTTAAGGAGATCAATAGGTTGAAGCAACAGTTGGCAAAGGAGTTTACCATGAAAGATTTGGGTGTAGCTAAGCAGATACTTAGGATGAGAATCAACAGGGATAGAACTCTGGGAACCTTGCGGTTGAGTCAATCTGAGTATATTGAGCGTGTTATGAAAAGGTTCAATATGCAGAGTGCTAAGACCGTTAACACACCCTTAGAAAGTCATTTCAAACTTTCTCAAGGGCAATCCCCAAGACAAATGAGGAGAAAGAGTATATGACCAAGGTTCCGTATGTCTCGGTCATTGGTAGCCTAATGTATGCAATGGTGAGCACGAAAGCAGATATTGCTCATGCAGTGGGAGTTGTGAGCAGGTTTGCTAGCAATTCGGAAAAGCAACATTGGAAAGCAATAAAGTAGATTATACGATACTTGAAAGGTTTCACTGATTTGTCACTTTATTTTTGGAGAGAGAGGTTGACAGTGAAGGGATATGTGAATGCAGACTTTGCCGGTGATCAGGATACGTGGCGAAGCACCACAGGTTATGTCTACATAATTGGTTCAACAGTAGTGAGTTGAGTTTCACGTCTACAAAAATTAGTGATATTATCCACAACAGAAGCTGAATATGTGGTTTTAACTGAGGCTATGAAGGAGATAATTTGTTTGAATGGCTTCTTGGAAGAGTTGGGTTTGAAGCAAGAGAATATTATTCTTTTCAGTGATAGCCAGAGTGCCATTCACCTTGCTAAGAATCTAGTGTTCCATGCCAGGATGAAGCACATTGATTTAAGGTAACACTTTATTTGTTCGCTTTTGGAGAATAGGGATTTGTTACTAGAGAATATTTTATGGGGCAAAAATTCGACAGATGTGTTGACCAGGGCAGTTATAGTTGAAACTGAAGTTGTGTTCAATTTCAATTAACCTTCATGTTTGAAAAGATGATAGGCCTAAAGTCACACTAAGAGGGGCGGATGACCACGTCCACGATTGAAGAGGTTTGGATTTGCAATTGAGTTGTTCATTGAAGCTGTGGAGATCTTCAAGTGGGAAATTATTAGGAGGTGATCAACCCCCCCCCCCCCCCCCCCCCAATTGGAATGCTCGTTCGGGTTGAGTTAGTACCTTGATCAAAAGTGAATTTTTGGTCAGTGTCTCAAACTACAGATAGTAAGTGTTAGTAGCACCTAGAACTACCCATAGTGACCAGTATTACCAGTAGTAAGGGATGCACGGGAATCCTATTACAAGATCTTCAAAATTTATTTCCCTAATCTAATTAGGATACTATCTTTTCCTAATGTTTAGGGATTCGTTATATATATCTTTTGAAATTTTTCCTAAGATATTGAGAGAATATACAAGCTTGAAAGAGAGAGGGAGAGAGAGAGAGAGAGAGAGACAAAAGAAAACACAAATCTTAGAGAGATTGTGAGAAGACTTGTACTCATTGATTCGATTCAATAGTAGATTGGTGTGACACCTATGGTTTTTCCTCGCGTTATATATATTGTGTCTTGCTTCTTTTTTTGTTTTTGTTTCAATTATGCATGCGTGATTGTTTTGTTTTTCGTTTGGTAATTCATTATTCTCAAGATCCGTAAGGAGCATTCTAGGCTTGAATGTCGTTCGTTCAATTCCCCAACAGTTGACACGTTGCTGACCATTATGATAATTGTGTCATGCTTTGTAATCGCCTTCTTGGTTTAAATGATTCTACAACAATAGCAATATTATAGTTTCTGGAAAATGAAACAAATCACTTAAATTATTCTTTTGGGTGATCAAATAACTCCATTTTTGTGGATTGAGTCACTAAATATCACTCAATTTGCATGTAAAAGGTATCTCTGATGGCTTTTCAAGTGGGTTATTAAATTTTGATAATATTAAATATAAGAAGAAAAATGTTAACCATCGCCCATTAGACGGTAGATAATGTATAAAAAGTATATTGATATTTATAAACTATGTATTGATATCCGTGAATATGCATTGATATCCGTGAAAGTGTATTGATATTCTTGTTTGTTTGGATTTTGTATATATTATCTATCGCCTATATTAGGCGGTAGTTAGCAAGACCCTTTTAATACCTCCTACATCAACCCCTCTATTTTATCCTTATTTTATTAAAAAAAAAAAAAACTCCCTTTCATATTCAATTCAAATGGTGGGAGAAGAAAGAAATGGGAAGAAAAATATAACAAGATGACAATGACTGGCAATGACTCCTTAAACATAAGAAGTCATTATAGTCTAAAGCATTCACAGAATAAGAAAGTCATCAAGAGAGGTAAATAAAGAACGTATCTGCAAGAATTACTCAAAATAGAGAAAGAAAAGCTCTAAAAAAACTAATGTAGATGCTCTGGGAGCACCACCCTTGGATGTACACGCAAAAAACAAACTCTAATATCAAGACAATTTTTTGCCACCTAATTATGTTGTCAAAGATGCTAATAGAGCTATAAAAGTGTGACCTGTGTAAAAAGCCGCCTAAAATTGTTAATGGTGATGCTATAATGAAGCACTATTTTTTACAGTGTTTACACCCAAAATTCGTCCTTCAATCAAAATGTTCCACATGGCAACCATTAATTCAAACTAATAGTGATCAAGAAAAGTCTAGGACCAAGAAAGAAATCAAGAAATTTTTTCAGAATTTAAAATTAATGGTCATGAGTTACTTGTACTTATAGTTCCCACAAATTCAAGTGAATCGTGATAATTGAATTTGAATTCCCACTACAACAAAATTTGTTATAACAATGAAACAATTCCATCGCAAAACTACATTTTTCGTCGCAAGCCCATTAAGCAACGAAATTTTTCGTTATGAACTTTTGTCGCCTATAGTTTTATGCGAAAATGACTTAGCAATGAAAAATAAAATTTCTCGCCTAATATATTGTATTGGCAACAAAGTATAACATATTAGGCGAGGAATGTTTTCGCCACCAATATAGGGTTTTAGAGACGAAATATTTTGCGCCCTAAAAGGTACATATTCGGCAAGAAATATTTTTTGTCACCAATATCTAATTTTAGAAATGAAAGATTTCGTCTCCAACCATAGTCATTTCGCGAGAAATTTATTTTCGTCTTTAATAACTAGATAATTTGGCAACGACTTTTTTCGTCACTAAATTGATTTCAACGAAAGATTTCGTCTATCTCTTTCTTCAGTCTCTCTACCTCTCATTTTTCTAGCTTTCTCCCTTTCTCTCTACCCTAAATCTTAAATCTATATCTCACATCTCTTGCTTTCTCCACTCTCTCTCCCTTCCCCCTCCCCCCCCCCTCTCTATCTCTCTCTCTTTTAGTATCTATTTGTAATTGTACCAATTGAACACACGCATATGCACATGTATATATACATACACATATATAAGGGATGTGTGTGTGTGTGTATAAAAAATGTCCCTATATTTAGGGGAGGAGATAGGGGATATTACATTCATATATATAGGGGATATGTAATATATATAATATATACAAGAGATATATATGTGTGTGTGTGTATTATTTGACAACGAAATATATCTTTTCATTGGCAACAAAATATATCTTTTCGTTGGCGACGAAATTAGATTTTTTGTCTATAACTATGTCATTTAGCGATAAAAAAAAAAAATTCCTCGCCAAATATATCCATGCGGCGGCAAACTATATTTCTCATCTTCAAATAGGTATTTTTTGCTAGGAAAATAATATTTTCTCCCATTTTGGACAAGAAAATATTATTTTTATCTTCAAATATGTCATTCGATAACGAAATATATTTTTTCTCTCCAAATGTATCAATTTGGCTACGAAATATTATTTTTCTCACCAAAAATACCTATTTGGAGACGAAAAAAATATTTCGTCTCTTAATAATATATTTGGAGACAAAAAATATAATTTCCTCACAATTATTTTCAAGAAAGCGACAAAATTTGTTTTTTATCACCATATATACCCATTTGGTAACAAAATTAAATTTCGTCTTAGGATTTCGCCGCCATCGAGGGTTTTTGTTGTAGTGTCGAAAAGAGTGTCTTGATTTCTTTTCTTCGTCCCTAGAAAAGTTTTCGATTGTCAAAGGGTTCATCATGGCCAGGAACACTTCTGGTCCTCGCACTTGTTTTCCAAGTACCCCAGTCCTTAGATCAACCGTCCAGATTTTGATATCATTAATTTGGCACCACTTGTGAGAAACAATTTGCTTTCCATCCAAATAAGTTTTAACTGATTTGCCAAAAAGGATGACAGCACGTAAAAAATCTATAAGTCAGATAAGATCTACAACTCATCTCTCTCTTTCTTTCTTTCGTTTGCATCAATCTTTTATCTAATCTTCAAATCTAAATTCTATCAACATTAGCAAAAAAGTTGACCGATCAAGCAGGAAAAATTTAACCAACCGAAAAAGTTCGTCGACCATGAAAAAAAGAGTTTGCTGACTGACTAGAAAAGATTGGCCAAATCGAGCGGAAAAAAATTGGTTAAGCGAAAAAAGTTGGCCGACCAACCAAAAAAATTTGCCAACCACCGAGAGAAAACTTGGTCGACTGTCCGAAACAATTGGCCGACCACGACTCCCAAAAAAATTGGGCAACTGCTTGACAATGGTAGAGAAGTTATTCCCCCTCTCTCTCTAAAAGAATAAATGCATTGCTTTTGTTAATATTGTCGGAGCAACTAAGAGAAACTAAGAATAGATCGAATTAGAATACCTAAAGAATCTCCGATCGAGCAATCTCCTAGCCCAAAAATGCCGATCAAATTAGAATACTCAAACAGTCCTTGATTGAGCAATCTCCATGTTCACAAATGCCTATCGAATTAGACTACTTAAACAGTCTTCAATCAATTGGTCTCCAAGTTTAGAAATGTCGATCAAATTAGACTCCTAAATAGTCTCTAATCGAGCTATCTCAAAGCTTAGAAATGCTAATTGAATTTGACTACTTCAACAGTCTCCAATCAAGTGGTCTTCGAGTCGTTTCTACATGCCAGATAGACTTTGAACAATTTTTGAGCTGTTTTTACAAGCCAAATAGACTCCTAGCAGTCTCTGAGAGATTTCTACAAGCCGGATAGAGTCCTAACAGCCTCTGAGCCATTTCTACAAGCCAAATAGACCATACATAGTCTTCGAGCTATTTTTACAAGCCAAATAAACTCTTAACAGTCTCCTAGCCATTTCTACAAGCTTAAAAATGTCGATCAAATTAGACTACTCAAACAATCTCCAATTGAGAGGTCATTGTGTTTAGAAATGCCAATCTGATTAGACTATTGGCACAATCTTCAACCGACCGGTCCCCAAGCTCAGAAATGTCGATCGAATTAAACTACTAAATTAGTCTCCAATCAAGAGGTCTCTAAGCAGTTTGCTCAGCTAGACAGGCTAAACGCAGTCTCCAAGCCATTTTTACATGTCAGATAAACTCCAATTGTCGAGCCATTTCAGCTCAACTTGCTAAAGGATCACCAGCAAGCTGGAAACCTGTTTGATTTCTCCTTTACTTGACTAATTTGCAAATGTTAGCCTCAGAAATGGGAGACTTTTGATGAGTAATATTATATGCTTTAATGAGTATTGATGAGAATAATTATTTACTTAAATCCGGAAAATGATGGGTTGATGGAGATGATCTAGTGATGTTGAGAATTGGTTACTAAGAATTGTTATTTCTCCCTTGAGGCATGCATTTAGGATGGATGTCATTCACTATGATATGACATTAGTTAAACTATGACTTGAACCATGAGGTGTCATTAGCCGAATTGTATCTTTAGCTGAATTGTGTCATTACCCATGTCATGTAATAAGCCAAGTTATATGTTTAGCCGAGTTATGTTCTTTAGTTATGTCGTATCATTTTCATGAAAGTCTAGTCGTTAATGTCTAGGAAGTAACTTGGTGTCGGGCACAATGTACAAAAAATATAATAGTCGGGAACATAGTAGTTGGGAACATGACGGACAAGTGCCAATGTTTGGGAACAGCAATGGTCAAGAGCACAGCTAGCATAATGGTCGGGATCATATCGGACGTGAACACAACAAATATAGAAAATATTGGGTACTTACAATAACATGGAAATCATGATCAATGGTGTTCTATGATGTCACTATTATCACAATCAAAACGATTGATTTGATAGACGAAAACTTTTTGGATAACATCTGTAATTGTTGAATAACATTTGGGATATGAATTCGATGGATAACATTTGAGGAATTCACTGTCCAATTTAGACTTTCGCAATGTTTTACTTTACTTTAACTCTCGCACTTATGTGTTACAGCTTCCGTGTAACTTTGCTTATCATATCATATCTTGTCGTAATTGTCATATACATATGATAAGATTAAGAGTCGGATCCGCTTATTGAGTCTTATCGCTCGTGGTGCTACATTCTGCTCGTAACATTTCATGTCAGGTATTGAAGACAATTGAGAAGAATCAAAATATCCGGCTTACAACTGACGACATTAATACTGAGGAGGACTAAGTCGAACCTTGACCTAGAGTAGGATTAGAGTTCTAAATCGCAATGGAAAGTCTTTTATGAAAACATCTTTTTTGAGAGACTGTATTTTCATATGTCATGTTTTTGTAAGTGCTTTTATTTATAAATAAAGAATTATTAGAGTTTAAATTTTTTTTTTAAATTAACGTTTTTGAAATTCAAGACGTTATAATTTTTGTATTCATGTGATCTCTTTTCCATGTGAAATGTTAATGACTTAATATACAGGATCATTATTTTGTCTCTACTGTCTACTTAGGTATCCATGATTGGTTTTCAACTTGAAACTAATTATCACGAAAATAACTACGACAAATCATATGAAATTGTCAAGAAGGTGATATTAAATGGTTTAAAAAATCAGCAACCTCTATTTGATGTTTTATATATAAAATGGAATATCACCAAGATATATATATATATATATATATATATATATATCTGTGTGTGTATGTATTTATGTATATATGTTGGTTGTTGAGACGAAACTCCAAACAGTCAAATAAAGTAAAATAAAAAAATAGAATACTATAATATTGTTATTCCTACAACCACCGATATTGTTTCTTAAAGTAGGAATTTGTATTTCTTTATAAAACTTTCGTCATGAGCACATACAGTAATATATAGGAAACTCACGATCGATCAAAACAAGAGGGAGGAGAGAGGAACGTACCATTACATAGAGAATGGAACCGGCAATGATCACTGGAAAGCGTCCGGCAAAAGAGTCGGCCATTAGAGCGCCAAGTAGAGGAGTCAAACCAGCGAGTCCGCTAAAATTTGTGATGATATTGGATGCCTTCACCAGCGGCAAGTTCAGCTGTTGTGTTAGATAGGTTATCATGTTCTTATGAAAACCCACGGTTGCAAATCTTTCTGAGATTTCATTTGCTGTCAGTTAGATTACGTACTGTTAAACTTTGAAATTAGATCAACACAAACACACCTCCTATATATGAAGGTTCATGTTTTGTTTAACAGAATTATACATGCTGAAAAAAGAAAACAGATGATGGGTTTAATTAACATTGTCTACAATATCAGAAAACAGTACACATTTTCAAGGAAGTTCAAGATACGAAATTCAAAGTCTCACTGATGATGAAAGGAAGAGTTTTGACTCCTCCCATTTTCTTTTTCTTCTTCCGCTCAATCTCTCTCCTTTCCTCCTCTCCACTCACAGTCATGATTCTCTCGGGCTCCATCATCATCTTCTTCTTCTTCTTCTTCTTCTTCTTCTTCTTCTTCTTCTTCTCAATTATGGACCGCATCAGAAACAGAGCTAGAAATTTATGCGGCCATGATCAGTAAGTCAACAACAGTTGGAGGGTAGGAAACCCTTTCCAAAGGTCTTTCCACACACCAATTTCACCTCTCGCTTTTCATTAACTCTTTTGACAAAATCTCATGAAAGAGTGAGAGACTAGAAACTACAATGTGAATACTATATTTTATCAACAAAAATAAGCCTCAAATTGAGAATTGTGATAAATAAATAAAAAAGAGTCAATATTTACTTCATTTATTACTAGAATGTGGATGTTGAGATTCACCTCATCTGCAATCCTATCAAGAATTGGGCGGTTCAATATTGTAATATACTATCTTAGCTTTTAATATGACCCTTCCGACTACATATGTAAATTCGCCACTAACAAAATTTAAGGTTCTTAAAACAACAAAACAACAATAACTGTTGTTTTAATTTCATTTGGACTGACTAAATTATTAAATTATTTTTTTATTTTTATGTGAAATTTTTTTGAAATTTTTTATTTTTCATCAACTTTTTCATGGATTATTAGTTTATCTTGACGAAAATTTTCAAAAAAATTATAAATAATAAGCTAAATTTAAAAAAAATTAAAAAAGACAAAAATAATCTAAAAATAAAATTTTTTTAAACTTATTCGTCGTCTTTAGTGACTTTTTTTAATTTTTAGATATAATTTTATACTTTTTATATTCTTTTTTATCAAGACGGACTAATAATTTATAAAATATTAAAATTAAAATAACAAATAAAAAATTAAATAGAAAAAAAATAATTAAAAAAATTAGTGATGCCAAATGGAGCGTAATCAGGTTCCATCTTGGTCAATTTTACCAAAAAGACCCTCATATTTCATGCTGGGTTGCTGCAAAAGTTTCAGAATTTTTTCATTTATTTTTTTATTTTAATTGTTTGTGTGGTACCAAAATAAATTTTGTATTGTGTAAATTTCTAATTTGGAAAAGTATAAAAAATTCATCATTGATTAAAGATTATATTTAAAGATCAACCGCGATCTCCGCTATTAAAAAATATTATTATTTTTAATTTTTTAAGTGTTCAATGATACTTAAAAATTTAAGCGTGAATATTTAAATATATTTTTTTTCAAATATTTAAGTATTCTATGGTACTTTATTTTTTTATTTTTTTTCAAATTTTTTCATTTAAATATAAGAACGAAAAATATAAGTGTTTCGTGATACAAATACAGGGGTGAAAAAAATTTTACTACTAGAATTACATCACAACTTGATTAAATTGCTTCATATTTATTTTGTATTTATTATCATTTCTGTAAATTCTTTCTGATTAAGGAAGAGTTATTTTTTGGAGAAAATAAATAAAAAAATTACTTTTTTGAAATCTCAAATAAAAATTGATTTACGCATCAAATAATTAGCATGTCATGACTTAATACATAAGGTACATTAGTGGGATCAACCACATACAATAGCTCGAGTATTTAAAACATATCATATAAATTAGTGTGAATCTTACGGTATAGAAATTTATACACAAAACTGTAAAGGCCCGAGCATATTTTCGATGGTTTCTCATTTTCATGTGTCGCGTTATCGGATCGAACATTTAAATTTCTATACAATAAATAAAATAACATACTCATTTTCAAACTAAAAGGAATAATTATAGACATCTTATTGACATACATTACATAAATATTAACTTACAATAATATAACTTCTCTCGATACTTAGTTTATCCATGAAGTACAAGTTAAAGAGTTAAAAAAATAAAGAATTTGAGTAGAAAAAATTAAAAACCAAGTCTCCTATTTCTCTTTTTTTTCTCTCTATTTATAGATGTGGAAAAATAGGTAAAGAAGGAAAACATATAAAAAATAGATTAATGAGGAGCATTAAAGAAGTATTAGGATTTGGGAAATGGATTACGCATTGGGAAATAAAATTTGAATAATGTGGATTTTAATTCTCTACTTTTCAAATGTTCCAATTGAGAGTAATTATTTAGTGCTTCATACTCTAGTTTTTTTACCAAAAATAAAAATTTAAGAATGCATATTTTCAAATACTTAAATCTTGGAGAAACTGTATTACTTAAACTACATCACAACTTGATTAAATTGCTTTATGTTTACTATTTGTTATCATTTTCGTAAATTTTTTGTATTTAGTGAATTTATTTGATACCTACAAAATATTTAAATAAATTAGAACACAAAAATCTAACAAACACTATCTAATTTAAGAATAAAATACACAATAAACTGTGTACATCACAAAAAAGTATACTATAAGCTGTGAATTGGTTAAAATAAATTTAAGATTTTAACTATATTTTAATTAGTAAATTCTAAAGGCTAAATGCTAAATGCAGCATTCAATTTTATGGATTTTCAAAAAAAATAAGAAATAAGTGTGAAGCGAAAAAGTTTATTGGTTAAAAAAATTTAAAATTTTAACATGGGCTAATTGATAAATTTTAAGACTAACTGCGACCTCAAATTTTATGAGTTCTTACAAACAAAATAAAGTATTAGTGTGAAAATAAAGAGTTCAATTAGGTTCTTAAAAAAGTACATGTTATTATTATTTAAACTTTATTTTTAATTATTCTTTTTTTACTAACATCAATGTGAAATAATAAAAAGTTGAAGAGTGACACTTTTGTAATTTAAATATAAAAAGGGAATGGCATTTTTGTAATTTTTGGGAGAAAGAAAAGGAAGGATGACATATTTGTAATTATATAAAAAAAAAATTGGATAGTTGTTAGGGAGGAGTGTAGCTTTTCTCGCAGGGTGAGGGAGTGGTGAGCAGCAATTTACATTTTTACGACGTGAAATAAGTCTGACGAAAGCACGAGGGAGTAGGGACAGCGCAACTTTATCGTCAAAAACAAAATCAGAATTATTGTTTTTCCCGATTAACCTAATCAAATTAGCTGATTTCATATATATATATATATATATATATATATATAGGAATTAATCCTTTTTATAAACAGTTTAAGTCAGCGTCAGTATCAATTAGGACAATAACTTTAATTTGAATATATATATATATATATATATATATATATATATTATATATATATATATATGGGGAGGGCAACTACTAATTTTTTTTTAATTTTATATCCAGAGGAGTTGTCTAATTCCGATTGAGTCCCCACAGTTAATAACTAGACAAAATTTAAAAGTGTTTTATGTTATTGCAGTTGAACCTGTAAACTCCCTAGATAAACCTTTTGGGGTATCTTTAATCAAGACCTCTGCATCGATCTTATGTAATTCAAAGTGTTAATCGACACCTTTTTTTAGTGGCGGACTCAAAAATTAAATTTAAGAGCATTGTCGAATTATATTGTCATTTTTTACTGCTCATTCATTATCACCACTCGTCTCAAACTCTTTCTTACTGTGTAGATTTATTAATTAACTTTAATAAAAAAAAACTATTTGGTACTTCATGGGAATCGCAACAAGGCGCATATATATTTTCTCACCACATATGGTGTGAGTTGAACTTTAATTTACATAAATATGTGATAAAAAAAGGGACTCGAAACACTCGTGGCAGTGTTTCAGAAGCACTGAATTAACGACTCTTCCTGAACCAAAAAAAAATGGACATTTAAAAAAAAATCATTTTTTCTTAGAATAGGGGTGGCACTAGCCATCACCCTATTCAATGAGGGTTTTACGGCCAACAGTTTAACCAAAAGCAAAAGAAATTAAGGATTACCAATCCCAGTTATTACCCCTATCCTATTTTTTATTGAAAGTTAATAGAAGACAAAAACGAAAAGATAGATCTTGCAACTAAGTCTTCGTCTGAGTTTTGTACCACGCAAATACCAGATGTATAAGACAAGTATCTTAACGGAAACCCTCTTAGTAACGACATTACCTACATCCCCATTGAAACGGGCCATTAGGATTTTACACCTAAGATTACTATAAGCGCATAAGATAGGATATTTCTAGATCATGGTGGTATTTATATTATAAGCCGACTTTGATTTCAATTCTTCCATTATAAGCTCTCGCAATTTGAAACAGACACAAGACACAAGATTCTAATTTCTTAATGGCCCGTTTAGTCGGGGTCTCACATCTCCGGTGTTTGTGTGGAAAAAAATAGACGTCTTAATTAATACTTCAGAATAATTAAAATTCAAAAATAACCCAAGGGGTGTTGTTAACTAAGAAGCCTTGGTGCAATGACAATTATACCCTAAAAGTATATTTTTTGGGAGGAGAGATGTTCGGTCTCCGAGACAAGGGTTGCTTCTTCGTTTGTTCTTCCATTTCCCATGTTTCCATAGCAGAGTGTCTACTACAGAAAAAAATATTTTTTGTGACTACGAAATTAGTCACTAAAAGACCGTATTTAGTCATCAAAAGTCAACCATGATCAAAAATATTTTGGTCACCTACACCTAGTCATAGGAAGGTATTTGTGACCAAAAATGCTTTGGTCACAAAAATATATAATTTGGTGACTAAAACGTAATCAGTAAATGTTCTTTTCAGTGACCAAATCGGTTCGTCACTTACACTTGGTGGTCAATAAATAATTTTTCAATTACCAAAAAGTGATCACTATTGATATTCTATAATGACCTGACCAACTAAGTTAATCACAAAAAGCTTATAATCACTAAAAACTATTTTCAGTGATCACTATTTTGGCATGACTAAGTGCTTTGAACACCAAATAATTTTTTCTGTGATTAAACATTAGTCATTGTTATTATTTTATAGTGACCAACTAAGGCCATATTTGGTAACCATTTCGTTTTCCGTTTTCTGTTTTTATTTTCTGAATTTTCTATTTTTTTGAGAAAAAAACATGTTTGGTTGATATTTTACATCCAAAAAATCAAAAACAGTTTTCATTATTTTCAAAAAAAGTGAAAGTATGAAAAGTGAGCTTTCATTTATTTCAAAAACAGTTTTCATTATTTTCAAAAATCAACTATGTGTATATGTATATGTATGTATATATATATACACTAGACGTATATATAATTATATATTCGCATATTATACATTTATTTATATATACATATATATTTATTATACGTATAATATAATTATATATATATTTATAT
>JABCMJ010006381.1:0-34988 GCA_014822125.1 Arbutus unedo
GAAACTATATCGTTTTAATTTTATATATTTTGATAATCATTTGTGTGATAAGTTAACACATTGTAATTTCGAAATCAAAATTATATCGTTTTGACCACACTATAAGAAAATACATTAGAACTTTTCCGAATCCAAGTCCGGGGCCCCTAATTGAAAATGTTCCACTTCATTAACAGAATTATTTGCTGGCCTTTTAGAGCTCGTCATATTACTTACATAAAAAATTATAATTATATTCATCAAATATTAATTGATATGTTTTCAAAATAGATTTATGTGAAAAAATAAAAATTAAAACACCGGATCAGAACTCTTTTTTCTAAATAAAAATATAATCCCAAAGTATCTCAAAATAAATCAATCTATATATATTTGATGAATATTATTTTTAATATGGCTAATATTCTCGATACATTTTAAAAAATAAACAATTTCAATTATTGAATTGAGTCTGAAAAATGCCAACAAAAAGTCTAATCCGGTCCTCCAAGTAAATAAGATAGAATCCTATTCTTATTTGCAATCACTACTTATCTTAAAAAGGTAAGAGCCATTGTTATCGAAGAAAGAGAAAGGAAAAGAATATAGAGTCACCCCAAGCTATAGCGTGCATGCTTTTGATGTGTGAAATTGAGGGTTAATAATTATAGCAATGCTATTGACACATCATGGCATAATATTATGTCTATGTAGCATGTATTAATTTGAATATATATCAAAATTTGTAGGTTCGCTTTTACATTTTGTTTTATAATAATATCTCATATAGGCATGAGATACTATTTGATGTATAAGTTGATTTGTTAATAGATTTATTCTAAAAGTTAACACCCTTGAGAGTTAGGATACACTTTTAATAGTTATAAGGGTGAATTACACAGACCTCCCCAGAGCTTTATAACAAATACAATGCCCCTTAAGGTATCTGAAATTATTCTGATCTTCCTTATTTTTTAAACTATTATACAGTTATCCTCCTATTGTAAAAATCTGTCAAACGTCATTAGATACGCTATTAAAATTTTAAGTTTGAAAATTTTTTTGACAAAACAAACTGTAATATAATTTTTATTACGTCCAAAATAGTCTATGTTAAATTTTTTTATTTTTTCTAAAGTTAAAATTCAGACAGATTCTAAAACTCTACTTGAATTTTGACTTTAGAAAAATCTAAAAAAACCATCATAAGTTATTTCGAACGCAATAAAAATTATGTTATAGTTTATTTTATCAAAAAAAATCTCGAACTTGAAATTTTAATAGCGTAACTAATGATGTTTGACTGATTTTAACAATAAATTGCATAATAATTTAAAAAGTAAGAGAAATTAGAATAATTTTATAAATCTTAGGGCGGGCATTGTACGTTTTGTAAACCTCAAGGGAGGTCAGTGTAATTCACCCTAGTTATAATTGTTGAAAATATGGGACGGAGGTGAATGAAATTGGAATACAGAAGGATCTCACAATCGAAGCAATTGGAGGGTCTCAACAGTTATAATTCATTCACACCCGCATTGATGTTCATTAACTACACCAACGATGTACATTGATGTTCTTATTGATTCCTTCATTCATGTTTTTGACGGTTTCAAAAGATTAAGGGTTTCTATAAATAGTAAATTCCATTCTTGGTTTCAATAAATTGAACGATTTGGAAACCTCCTCTCCACGATTTTCATCTTTTTAGTTTTCGTGTTCTTCGTAGAGAAAGAGAGAGACAAACACATTAGTTTTAGAGGCAGTCTCTAAGTAGGTGTAGCTTCAACCAAGAGAATCGCTTTATTCTGGAGATAGACACCGGTATATACTCCAATACTCACGATGAGACAACGACAGCGAATATATTTTAAATTTTGACTCTGCTCTTAAATATAGTTGTGGTTGAGTTTCATATGCATGAGGGTAGGACAAATGCATTTGTGGTTAGTCAGTTCGTTTTGTTGGGGTCACCACCAAGGTCTCTAGCTCTTGTATGTGCTTTTTAGTCTAATTGTGAACTCAAAATTTTAAAATAAAAAATTTTTGTTAACAGAATATGTGCACAAAACACACAAAAAGAAATTTTATTTTAAACATAATACTCTTTTCCCGAGAAAAGGGGAGAGAGAGAGAGAGAGTGCGTCTTAAAAATGCCAAAAAAATCTAACCCTAAATTATTTTTTGTGAAATACTTACACCAAATATCTAAAAGTATTTTTTCCAAAAATCGGTTTAGAAACTATTAACAAAACATGGCCTAATAAGTCTTGATCATCCAACCAATTCCTTGGGATTGTGTGTAAAGTATTTGTTAGTTATCCAATAAAATAATATGTTAAATTTTGTGTTAAATCGTGTAAATTTAAAAACAATAAATGAAGTACTTAAGTTGCTCTTCCCTCTCCTTTTGTGTTAAAATTAACCATAGCTACAGTTTATAATTCATCAAGTATTTGACACTAAAACACTTCCTTAGCAAAGACAGACTGAAAGATAGATGAGTTTGAAAAATCGTTCTAAAAAATTAATATTTTCATATTTTAAAAATATCAAAATTGTCTGCCTTTATTTTCTGTTGAAAAATCTAACAGTCAATATTTTATATGCATCTATATTTTTACTTTTGTACCATATTTTCTCTAAGTAGTAGAACTTAATAGCTCCTTTTTATGTATTAATTTTTTTTTTCCATGTTTGTCCACTCAGCCCTAAAATCACGAGTCAGACACTGTCTTGTAGACACAATTTGTAAGTTGGCTTTACAACTTCAACAAATTATGGGCTTAAAAAGTCCTATAAATTGTGCCGGAGAAGGCAAAATGTCATTTATTTTTCTCATGGGCCAAATTTGAACGCGTCATTAGAGACCTGGCAACTTTGTTCGACCAATGAAAAACTGCAACTTCATTGATCATGTTGGAAAAATAGTTTGTGTAAATTACTTTCGAATTAAATTAAAGTGGGTCCTAGACGTCGGTTGTGACCGATTTACGGTATTCGGTAATTTTTTATGTCGGGAGATTAACACTGTGTGAAGAATTTGACAAAACTGTAAGAAAAAGTTGACATCGAAGTTGATGTTTGAAGAACGGACGATTGAGGATTTTGGAACATTGTCCCACATTGAAAAAATAATGAGAACAAGTTGGGTTTATTAAAGCGAAATTTTCATACGGGCTTTGCACTTCAAGTCATACAACTTTTGTGAGTGGATGAGCGTGCACTGTATTACCCCTTACATCATAATCAAGCATGCGTACAAAAGGTCAAAATGTGCATGTCAAGATCTATACTATATGCCAGAGCATTTAATACATGTTGTCTCTCAACACTGGCAAAATCACACTCCACATGTTGTTATCCTACCCTTACTACAATGTCATACCTAAGGTAAGAAAAGACTAGAAAACTCCCGTCGCAAGTGATATTCTCTCTCCTAAGTGGCCCCGTAACATCCGCACCATGGGTTGTTCTGCTTGCGGTCTTCATTAATCATAAATGGAAGCTCGGTGTAGGTGGAAAAGTTGAAAATATCCACGTTTTCTAATGGGTCTATGATCCCTGAGTTGTCGTAAGATCGTTGAGTTTGGACCCAATTATTAGGCACACAGTTTCCTACACACTACACAAATTCATCTGGCAAGTTCACCCAATATGTCTCATCCCCGAGTTGGCCCATGATCACCAATGGTCCTATGTAACAAGGCTCGGATCTTGCTTTCCAAGTGCATTGTACTAAAGGTGTGATCTTCACATAAACCATGATACCAGGGTCATAGTCGCTAATTCTACCCCATCGCCTCCAATTAGTCACATCCATTCGAGTTGGTTCATATTCGGGTGTATGTGGCTATTCCACATCACTCTCAGGGTCTCCGTCCTTTTCATCTTCGTCGACCCAAGGTGCCACCTCATCATCACTGAAGTCAGGTTCGTATTCGATCCATCGAGTTGCCTTGTCATCTTCGTCCCAGTGCATCATTGGTACTTGTGCTAGTGGGACTGGTGCAAGGGTCAAGGTTCCTGGTATGATATAATCGTCTTTGCCTTCCTCGAAATACATTGGTGGTGCCTCTACTGGTTGATGTCACTGTCATCACCACTAGAGATGTCATCCGAATAAGGTACCAGTCATAGCTCCTCCATTGGCAGTACGTCCATGGGTTTGCTCTTTGAAAATGTCGCTATCTAGGTACTGTTGCTTGCGATCTGTAAGGTAATTATAGATTAGACTACTTAGGTATATCATATCGTTTAATGAAATGAGTACGTAAAAAAAACTACCCAAGTCAGTGGCGGACTTACATGCTCCACTAAAGGCAAATTTTTTTTTAAGGTTTTAAGAGTAAATCAAAATTTATCGCGTAACACTATGAGACCCTCATACTCTTTTATTCTATCAAACTTTCTCCTAATCTGGTTAATTAAATTTTGACCACTTATATTTTTTGATTATTGAATATAAATTTAATTCTTAGTTATTTATTTATTTTGATGGTGACACCCCCAAATTTAAATTCTGGGTCGGCCCCTGACCCAGGTAACACTCGAAATGTAATCTACCCAATTCTACCCAAGGTCTGAAGGTAAAGTGAAACCTAAAACTTTGATACCAAACTGTAATACCTTAATTTCGTGGACACACTAGTTTAAAAAACTAAATAAAAGAAATTCCAAAATTTCCATTTCAAATCACAACATTTAGTACAACCCATCATTCTTTGGCGAATACATAAGTTGGAGGTGAACTTTACTAAAAACAAGAATACATTTGAAAGACCTTTAACAGAAGGTCAGAGCAATTCTAATAGCTACTAGGTGATTCAATGCTCTACAGCTTCATATTCTGGAAATGCATCCTCCTGAAATTGGTACTTTGATTTCGCTCCATCCATGTCTGTACCTAGCATGAAACGCCAAGGGTAAAAGAAAAATACACCGTGAGTTGTGACACTCAATAAGAAAGCCATACCCTTTAAATTCTCATTTTAACTTTTGGCACGCCATGATGTATATTGATGTATGGACAGTATACATGAAGGAATAACACATAAGTGCAGAAATAAAATATCAACTGTCGAGTTCAATTCCATTAATCTTATCACAACAATGGAGTTCTTGATACAATTCATCTCTCAACTATGACCTTGTAATGTATATCTCATCAAGGGTTCTAATCATGACCACGTCATATCTTTCATTCTCATTTCTCAATTCAATGTTCTCATTGATGATGATCATGACCTCTTTGCTAATTGTACTTCCCAACCACCATGCTCCCTTACCATTGTGATCTCGTTCATCATGTCCCCAATCAATATGTTCATCCTATACTTATATGCTCCGTTATCATGCCAACAAAAAAAGTATGCCTAAAACACTTGACAAACCACTAGAGTAAATAAAAGGTTTAGATATAACTGTAACGACCTAACTTTTTAAACATATAATAAATAATTTTTAATCAGTTATTACAATTATTTTTGGTTCATTTTAATTAAAACAAAATTTATCCATATTAAATTTATTTATTTTATCATAATTTAATAAATCGAACGATTAGTTTAGAACATGGGTGCACATGTGTGTGTATGTGAAGAGCTAATGTACTAGAATATTTCTAACCCTATACATGTTAATTGTCTACTTTTCACCTTACACGTATGAAACCTAAACTTTGAAACCTCAAAGCATTGAATCCAACCTCTTAAATCTCCCAAGAACACTTTTTCTTTTTTTTCCAATTACTTAGATCTTCCTAAATCTGGCCATTTCATTATTCACATTTTTAAATTATTGAGTATTTTATCAAACTACTTTGGCAAGTTTTTTATGATTATATATATATAACGGTCGGTTCTAAGAATAAGAAAAAATATAATTTTAGACACAATATCTCAGCTATTGATTTCAATGGCTGAGATTAAAAGTACAATAATACTAGAATATGATAATACTAGGATTGAAAAACAAAATCTGAAACACAATTTTCAAAATTATACTATCTAGATTAGTGACCACTAGACAATATGTTTTAATATAACAGTTCAAAATTTTATTCTAAACAATTTAGAAACCTTTCACCTTCTGTTGAGGTGATCATTGATTGTCAAATAAGCAAAAAAAGAAGTGCAATAATGGCATGAAATTATGTCCAAGAAATAATATCGGAGAGTATAAAATTTAGTTGTTTAATAGACAGTCTTTTTTTCTTTTTATGCCGAAAGTTTATTTTTTTGCTTACTTATCTCCTCTGTGATCAAATCTGTTAATGTCATGCTATTATTGCACTTTTTTTTTTTTTTGCTTACTTGAAATCAATGTTCACCTCATCCAAAGGAGGAAGGTTTCTAAATTGTTTAGAATAAAATTTGAACTGTTATATTAAAAAATATTGTCTAGTGATCACTAATTTAGGTAGTATAATTTTGAAAATTGTGCTTTAGATTTTGTTTTTTAATCCTAACATTAATTCATATCCTAGTATTATTGCACTTTTAATCTCAACTATTAAAATCAATGGCTGAGATATTATGTCTAAAATTATATTTTTTTCTTGTGTCCTTAGAACCGGATACGTGGGAATAGGATATAGTAGCGATTAATACTTTGGTTCATTCAACTTTGTTGTTCCTAATACATGAACTAATATGTTTTGATTAATAACCTAATAGAATATAATAGGATAAGACTTGAATCTAATCACGTAACTTATGGAATTCTGATGCACCCAAGTACTCCTCATTTCCAATTCCCAAAATACGCTCAACTATAATGAAAACAATGCATTTGGGTTTTCTAATTCCTAACCTATATATCATCTATTGGATTTTCCAAGAAAAACTTTTAGAACTTCTAACCTTTCATGATTGCATCTTATCCTCTTCACGCCTATATAGAGTTTTTCCATTTCATACTTCGACTTTCACGCAAAAACCATAGAGTACAGAGAGCTTAAGAGGGAGTTTAGAGAGTGGAACACCTACTGCCTGGACCGAATCAATACCATTTCATGTCAGTTTTCGTCGAAATTGCACTATTAAGGTAGAAACACATAGCTTGTAACTTTAATTTCGTGCAATTTGTATATATTATGTGTAATTTGTTTTAGAGAAATCGCATATTTTTTATGGAGTCATAGCTCAAATGATTAGATATTGTTTAACTTATACAACACTTGCACATGCATACACTTTTTAATATGTTATGATGTTTACAAATCTCCATAGAATCTCATGAGAGCAAGAAAGCCAACCCGGCCATATTTTGCTATGTTGTTTCAAGTAAAGTAGAAACGTTGTTAAGATTCTGAAAGTTATGTTGATGAAATTTATGACATAATTGTAGGAAAAAATTGTGTGAATAGTTGATCGGATTTCATTCCAGAAAATAATTTCATTACATTAATAATTAAATATACATAACGGAATTACAATGTAAATTCGGAAAATAAAAGTACATTACCAACCGAATCCTGTGAAATCACAGTCCACTTAAAACATATTCGCCGCCTCTCGTGGGTGTTGGAGGATCGCACCGATGCCTGTCTCCCACGATAAAAAGGCTCACTAGGCCGATGTAACACCATCCGATCGACCTCTTGTCGAACTAAATGTGTTTGTCTCTCTCTCCACGAAGAACACAAAAATAATAAGAAGTTGTCAAATTGTTCGATCTCCCAAAACCAAATATAGGATCCACTATATATAGAATCCTAAAAGCTTATGAAACCATTAAACCATAAATAAAGGGATCAATAGGATAATTGATGGACATCAATGGTGCAATTAACGCAACCATATATAAATGAGTTGAACCCACTGAGATCTTTTGATTGCCTCGTAAGACCCTTTGGTAACTCAATTTCATTCACGATCCTACCAAATTTTCCACAGTAATAAGATCATGATGAAATTCTGAGTAGTTTATTTTATGGCCATTATGCTGCCGATTTTATTTCCAGAACTTAATGTATTTGATGTGGGAAAACCTAGAGTTATACGTTATGGACATTGGATCAAATGACGCCATGACATGGCAGCGGAGGATGTTAGGTATGCATTATAATGTAGTTCATGTGTAGAGACAAGTCAGTGATTCGTTAAAAGAAAGAATAGAAATCAGTTTGAATGACCCGTTGTGGCAATATCATTATCCGAGTTTTAACCCATGTGTTTATGGCGTAATTATGCCACGTTGATTATAATCCGTTTATAAGAACCCCAACTAGAAGTAGTTGAACACGGTTGGAGGTGATTTTGGGATGTCTACGATGGTAGCTCCGGACCCGAGGGAGTGTCAACCAATGTCTTGCACGTCCTTGAACTGATAAGGAGAAGCGGTTAAGGTTCGTTGTGATTGGACCTGGTAAAGTCACACTTGTGCGATCTAAATAGGGTGACGTAAGTATTGACCTGAGTGGACTGTAGAAGGTCACTGTCTTACCGGGTCAGTATTCAGTTTGGTACATAACCTTAGAGTACGGGCCCTTGATAGGTAAGGATTAGTCGATTGACTATGCTAGTGTTTAAAAGGTATGATTGGATTCTGAGGTGGTGAATCTTAGAAACTTAAATATAAGATTCATAATGAACCTATGTGTTTATTTCCTCTGCCTTATATTTTGTTCTTTAATGTAATTATTATATCTATCAAATTGCATGTTTCTTGAATTAATGTTTTGAGTATATTTTTCGCTGAGTATTATGTACTCATGGAGCAATTTCTCTACCTCTGACATTCATGTCAAATGAAGAAGTGCAAGAACAAAAACAACCCGAGCTGGAAGACCCGGCCTTTGGAGTTGAAGACCATGGCAACACATGAAGACTTTACCCTTAGAAACTCTATTATATTATTTTCAATTCACAATGTAAACCCAGAATGGGGTATTTAGAAATTTTTTGTCAAACTTTTGCAAACAATATTTTATTTTGAAATTCCCATTTATAAATTAATATTTTAATTATGTTTTATTTAAAGTAATGGAATTAAAATATTTTAATTAATGTTCTGAAAAATCGAGCGTTACAATAACAAAGTATGAGCATAATTTCGCTAAATGCATGACGCGACTAAATATACAACTTGGGTAATACATAATTTGGGCTATCACACCTCTGACTTTGTCAAAGTTTCTACTCAAGTTGCATCACAAAACCAATTCCAATAATATCCATATTTCAAGTTCTTCAAAATTCCCAAGTTAAGCAACTAACAAATATCAGGTTATCTTTAAATCCGTATTTTACTCTCTCGAGTCTAAGTAAATCATGCTTTCGTGTGGATCATAGGTATACATTGTTGTAGTAACGCATGATAACAGTTTCTTTCCTAGATGGGATACTAACATAGTGAGATGTCATGGTTTTATGTCAAGTAATTAATTTAACGTATGAAACAAGACAACAATTCATTCATGGCATAACAATATAACATGTCAAATGTCCAAGGGATAAGCTGCTCTCAAAGGCGAAAGTCATCCGAATGGATTTAGAATGCATCTGGATGGTGGTCTAGAAGATTCAGATAGGATTCATATACTTGAAACCCTATTGAGACAGAGAGTAAGTTCATCCGGATGGGATACTAGATCATTCGGTTGGATTTAAGGGTTTCCATTCAAAGAATTTCCAGATTGGATGATTTTTTCCAAGGTAAATCTAGGTAAAGAGGTAGAGTTCATCCGGATGGACAGTGTTGATGTTCAGGTCTTGCTTAAGGTAGAGAGGGGTTTGATCCAAATGAGATACAAATAGATTCGGATGGATAGTCATCTTCAAAATAGAGGAGCTTACGCCATTGATGAATACCAAGCTTTCTAACATGCTTTAAACACCGAAATAGAGAACCAAGAATAAAAAAAAACTTATTTTTAGGTGATCAAGGAGGATGAAAAGGATTGATTAGGGGGTTTAGAACGTGATCCAAACTTCGCTACGTCAAATGGGTCTCCTCTTTCACCTTCCTTACCTTTTTCTTGCTCTTTATTCTTGCACTCTAGATTTCTCTCAACTCAGTATATAAATGATGGAAAGAAATAGGGGAAGGGGTATTTATAGGCCATGGAAAGAAATTCATCCAATGGCTAGGAGGAATTCAAGGAAGATGGAAGGATAAGATGAGATGGAGTGGAGGTGAAGAATTGGATGCCATAAAAATGACTCCTATAGTAGGCTGAGGTGAGATCTGTTGTGTGCTACCAAAGTAGGCATGGAGACTTGGAAAAGAAAAACACAGTGATGTACTGTCTGTCGAAACACTTGAGAGTTATCTGGATGGAAAGACGTTCATCTAGATGAGATGTGTCTTGGGAGATAAGAAAAACTGCAAAGAAGGTTTTACGGATGAAAGGTCTGGAACATCCGATTGTATATATAGAGCATTTGGATTGGATGAAAATGCTAAAGGTATATCCAAGAAATGTTAAACAAGATCAAGTTCTAAATGCAAGGATCGAGATTCAAATCTATTACAAAAAAATTTGGGTCCTTACATACTGGGTACAGCCGTTGTGCTGCCCGAGGTATTGTTGTCAATTTAGGTTATAGTCGTCGTGCTAGCCGACATTCATGGTGAAAATTAGTGACAAGGTCGTCCTACTGTTTGAATGACTGAGTGAAGCAGTTGTGCTACTATAATGTAGTAGAATGGACTTAGCGATGTGTGTGGACTATGTGAAAATCTAGAACATACGTTAGGGTTACCAGTTCGAATATCATTTGTAACAAGACAGTGGGAGGTGTTGAGTGAATATTATGAGTAGTGAAAATTATGTAAAGAACAAGTAAGAACGTCAACGAAAACTTGTAAAATTGATGTTGGTGGCCGTCGTGCCAAGTGTTGATCTAGGCATCGTCTCATTGATGTTCTTGGCATCGTCCCAAGTGTTGTTCCATGTGAGTTTGAGTCCCACCGAGCATCATCCTGCTTGTTGATTTAAAGGACCCCAACTAGGAGATGGGTGTACATGATTGGAGGTGACTTCGGGGACATCTATGTCAACAGCTTTGGACCCCGAGGGAGTGGTAGCTAATGTTTTGGTCTTCGTTGAGCCGATAAAGGAGAAACGGCTAAGGTTCGTTGGTACATAACTTGGCGAAGTTACATATTCGGCTGAGTCTAGCTAGAGTGAGGTAGTTATTAACTTGAGTAGATGGCAGAAGGTTTCTGCCTTACTTGGGTAAGAATTTATCAATCTCGACTGAGTACTCTATGTTAGTTAAGTCGATAAGAACGAAATGTCAAGGGGAAAAGATGTTTCTAGAAACTCTAAAGAAATAGAAGCGTACAAATCTACGTGTTCACTCTACTATTCTGTTGTTATTCTAGCACTACTTTTATCCTGCTGTGTGTCTCTGTCTTCCTTTGGTTAGCTTTTTGGATGACTTCCACTACTGAGTTTCATTACTCATCGGAGTAACTTCTCCGCCCCTAGTGTTTCATACCAAATGTTGAGGAGCGATTGGAGAATCCAGTCGAGCAGGAAGAGTCCAAAGCTGCTGGAAAAGACTTTGGTGACGTTTTGCTGTCTTACCCCTAGATGCTCTGTTTAGTTATTTTTTAATAAAATAAAGAGGAAAAAGTTTAAATTAATGTCTCGAGAAATTGAAGCGTTACAGGCCGGGTTTGCATTTGGGTCCAAGGATTGAGCTTGGGCTTTAGCCTTTATTTTCAGCTCGCTTGATCTTTTTGGCCCATAAAAATTAGCCTTTATTTTTTTCCAGATCAGTTCTAATTCGAATTGGTGCAACCCAATTTGAACCATGCTTTTCTACAGTGAATAGTCGCGAAAGAAACCCTATCTTCTTCGAATAGTTGCAATCGAAAAAATCCTTCTTTGAATTGTTACAACTAGAGCCTTTTTGCATCCAAATAGGTATGTCCGGTGGCTATTTGCCAGTTTCGAACAAACACTTAAAAACCTATATAAATAGCCACTAGTGATCGTTTTTTTATTCCATTCCATCTGCAAACATGAAAGCACACATCACTTATTCATTTAGAGAGTCCATAGAGTTCTGCCCAATTTTCGTTCACAATGTGTATTGTTGAAATGTTGCGACAGTACGTGAAAAGATCGTTGTATCCTGAGAGATAGGTGTCCAAGACTATGAGCACCAGCGTGGGGCAAAAATTTGCTTTAAGAAAATAGTGTTCTTCCCGGCATTGATATGTTTCTGACTTCGTTTCGTGTTTTAATTTCAGTATTTCTGTAAGTTCGTGCACTGTTTATTTTATCACTATTTCCTTACAGTTGCATCAAATTTGTAGATATTTTGATATTTTACAGTCAATTGTTTCATGTAATTCTTCACTGTTTTTTTAGAACCACCTTAATAGTATATTGTTTATCATTGTTCTTCGTGTTGCATCAAATTATTTCGTTGTTTGTCACTATTTTAATCAAAATTATCAATCTCATACCGGCAAACGTACCCATTTAGTTATTGGTACGGTACCGACATATAAAATAAAGACTTACAATTTAAAAATATATCACTAAGTATAAAAATAATAATTTTAATCTCAATTTTATATCTACTTATTTAAAAAAATCATTATTTGAAATTTAAAATAAAAATAAAAATTACGACTATGTTCTCAAAGAAAAATTGGCTATTAAATAATGTAAAGATTTTAGCACCTTCCTAAAATGAAAGTCGAACTTATCTCAGTTTTATTTGAGAATTTAAATTGTTTATTATATAAAGTTTAATGTACGAATAAATTATGCAAAGAAAAGACAAAGTTGTTATTAACAAAAACTTAGTCAAATAATATTTATTTTATGATTGACTACTTTGCGAAAAGGTTTAATCCAGTGGATTGGGGGAAATGAATTTTGTATAACATACGTTTTTAAAATAAATGGGTTTGAGAATATATAAAATAATATTCGATTAATATAACTTTTGTTATAATAGTTGTTTTAGTAGAAATTTGTAAATCAAAGTCTCCCCCTCATCAAATGATCATTTTGAAAGAGACTTAAGGTTTTTGTTGTATATTAGTTACGCACAACAAAATATATTGTATATTAAAATAATATTATTAGAATATATTAAAAATCAATTAAATAATTTTTTATATCCAAAATGGTATTATTTTCGTGGGGAAATACTGGGGATTCGATTTTTGAAAGACGAACAGAGCCGTCCAATCTGTTGATGTATGTATATATATTATATATATATAATATATATGGAGTGGGGTCAAAATGGAGGTCTCATTGAAGTGGGTGCCAACATTGGACTCAGGTTTATGCGAAGATGACAGCTGAGCAAAAGGGCAGTGATGGGATGAGCATTTTTAGGAAGGGTTGATGAGCTCCATAAATTTATTTTTGATTATTTATTTTTCCCATTAATTATATGACAAAACGAGGCTGTAAATTGCGCTGTGCACCAAACCACAGTACGTGTGCTCCGCGACGGGTTTGTTCGAGATCTGATTATTTTGGGGCTGTTTGGAGTTTTTTTTTTTTTTTTTTTGTATTTTTATTCTTGAATTTTGTGTTTGAGAGCTATATTTTCAAAATAAATTTTACATAATTCATTTTTCGTTTTGAATTTTAGTAGCTAAAACTCAAAAAGAGATATAGAGCTCTTTTTTATATTTTTATTTTCTCTTTTACTACTTTTGTAAAATGTATTCTGCACAATACTCTTTTTAAATTCAAAATTTATTATGATCATAATTCAAAAAAATAAAAAACTAAAAAATAAACTGTCAAACACATCCTTAATCTCAATTGTTCACTTTCTTTTTGTCTTGCTGGCTCGGTATTTTCTCTAATAAATTAGATTAATTGGAGAATCCGTGATCACAACACACAAGATATTTGTCTTGATTAAAAATTTAACTATAAATGCTTTGAGAGAATAAGCTTAAAATAAATGTACAAAAATTAGTTTTTATTTTTTTCACACAAAATTGGACTATTTGACCCGTAGTGTTTATTGATTATTGGATTATGATATCCGAAATTAAACTTAATTCAGTTAGTGTCATTTGCACTAAATTATTTGTAGTATTATTTGATCATAATTAATGAAATATTTTATTTGACTTTGAATGAGAATTTAACATATGTATAGATATTTTTATCTTTCAGCCTTTTGTACAAATTAGCAAAAACAATCACAAACCGTAGGGTTTCTTCAACAAATAAACTAGTCCAAATAGGAATGATTTTTAAACAAAAAAATTAATTTAGAAACCACACAAACACCATAGGCCAAATAGGGCCTACCTACTAGATCAAATTAAAAAAAATACAGAGTCTTGCTAACAACTCCATTTTAAGCAGTAAATAATATACACATAATGTCAAACAAATACGAAATATTAATATATTTTTTATGGATATCAATACACACTTTATGAATATCAATATACTTTTTATATATCATCCACCATCTAATAGGCGATGGTTAGCATTTTAATGCCTCATGTATAATACTAGTCCAATAACTTGTAAATGCTTAAGCCTAAGTTATTAAGAGTAGTTTACATGACTCATTATATACCCATGTATATGTCACAAGAATTTCCCTAAAGTAAAAAGAAGTTCGATAATAACTGCACAACACACAATCTATTGAATGTTGCTATGAGTACAAATGAAATGTACAAATATGAGAGGGGTGGACTCCCTATTCTCCCTTCTCCCCTCTCACATTTGTATACCATTTGTACATTTTATTTGTACTCATAGCAAAATTCCAATCTAGTCGAAATCTAGCTTCACATTTATTGAAAGGTACAAATGTATCTCGAACCGTTAAATGCACGTAAAATCCTTAAATCTACGTATATCTAATAATTCTAAATACATCTAAATACAAATATATTCAAATAATATGTGTTGTTCCTGGCATTACTCTTTTCCATTTGTTATGTGAACAGCTCCTATTGCCTATTTTTGGAGGTGGGTAATTGCTCCTGTTGCCATTTTGCTCTCATGTACTTTGTTTTTTAGCGTGGCCTGCCCTGCTCGTCCCATGTGACTACCAATAGGGACAACACTTAGGTGTCCGCTTCCCCTACTACTACACCTTTGACCCCTTTTCCGGGTCATTTGCATGCTTATGGACAATTCAAAACCTACCCTCTTCCACAATCTTCTCTCTATTTTTTCCCCCATTTTTGGTTCGAAAGGGATATTTCTTTTTTTTTTTTTTTTTTTTTTGTGGCACTTCTAAGCTGCAATTGCGTACCCTAATTTCTTTCTTTCTTTCTTTCCTTTTTTGTCACTTGATTTGTAACATATTCTCAGGAAACAACATTTTAATTATTTCATCAATCAATAGATTTCAATTCATGTTTGTAGATACAGTTTTTAACAGTATTGTAAATATACATTTTAAAAAAGATGGTTTTTTAGCTGTTTGAATTATTGGTGAAACTGAATAAATAAATTAGATAGAAAGAGTAACACGTTTTGCAAACTGATTTTGAAGACAAACCCATGAGTGGGTAAAGAAATTATCAGAAAAGTTTATTATTTGATTTATGACCGAACATGCAAGCTCTCAAACTCGTCAGAAGTCCAATTTTGCAAGACAATAAATTGTTAAAGAAACCTTCGGCTCTAGTCGGTGGAAAATACACTGATATGATTAAGTCAATACTCAATTAATAAACTCTTTAATGCGTGTAATAGCAAATTATAATGTACCTTTATCCTCATAGGGGTCTGTCTTTTTATAGAAGTTCTCCTCCATCAATCTAAATCCTTCTTCATCTCGTGATTTTTTATTAAAAAATGATTAAACTTTCTTACAATTGGTCTCTAACGAGATAAGTTTTATCTTGACTCTTCGAACCTCATCTCTTACATTTAGAGTTTTAACTTAATTATTAACATCTCGTTATAAGTCGAATTAACCTAGAATTTTCATCCTTATCTGTTTAGAACTAGTCCCAAGCTATTCGGGTCTAGTACTTATCCTCATTAAGTCTTTACTATTTAACCACATTTCTCATTGTTGGGCTCCAATATTTTTCCATGCCTAAATTTGCGAGCGAATGTAAAGGCTTGCAATTATCCTTTTCAAGAAACTTTAATGTGATAGTTAATAATCAACAACAACTTGACGTTTGTGTTATCTGTTCTCTTACCACAACAAATAGGATTTTTCTTAAATGTTGTCACGTAGAGCTCGAAACCACCATCAGAAGATGAATAGTTAAGAATGAAATGAAACGTCACTTCGAATGATAAAGTTCATGACGAATTTAAATTTGATGAGTCACAAAGTGATCCAATTGCTTCGAACTAGACTGGTGTACTATACCAAATGCTATGAACTATAAATAAAGCTAAGTATGACTACAACTATACCTACACTGAGAAATTAAAAAGAAACGAAAGACAAGTATGAAAGTAAGTAAATTTTTTAGGGTGTTTGTGGGCTTCTAATCTTCGAGTGTCCCTCATATTTATAGGCAACATCCAACACTTAGTCGCCTTTTCACAGCTCTTGGTTCTTCACTTTAATTTGAACAACTTCTTTGTCTTCGGAATAGGGTCAGATCATAGTTGTGTATGCGTAATCACTTCTCCAGATTTTCCTATCTTTTTGCAACTGCTCATGGTCACGTCTCTCCATGTTCTTCTTCTTCCTGCATGTGAATGCTCAATAGTTTAATAACTGCACATGAAGGTCAAACGTCGTTGCTTTAAATCCTCCATGTATGAGACAATTCAATAGTTTCAATAATTGCACTTGAATGCTCAAACGATGCCGCGTCATTACTGGCTATGCCTCATTACGGACAAATAAATTTGAGCAAATACGCGTCCTACCTAAAAATTGAGAAATATGAATAGCCATTGTGATGTCCATGTCTTCCGGTCTTTAATCTTGATAATCTCAAATGAAAGTATGTTGTGCAAACTGTCGAGTTATGTCGGTTGGTGTGTCATACTTTCTCAAAAGATTATCGGGACGATATTGACACTTCGCGCCAAATTAACGTTGAAATTCCCAGAACACTGGTGATTTAGGTAGTCAAAGGGAAATGAATGAAAATGTGATAATGGCTAACTTGATTTAGGCCGGGATGATATATTGTATTTTCAAGAAAGGTTAATATGGTAATTCATGAATAAAACATAATCAGACTATTGTTAAACTTAAAAGTTCCTACGACAGGAGTAAGATACCTAGCATCTTGGGAATAAAAATGTGACGTGCAAACACCTGTTTACATATCATGTTCTGGTCAAAATTTAACATATGCCCGGTTTAGTATTTTGTCACCAGGAGCTAATCAATTGCGTAAGCCGAGTCCATGCCCTCATACTCTGTTTTACACTTTATCCTGTTGTACATTCAATCACTCAATATTTACTTGCTTTGGCCAACAATAATTAAAGGAAACTAATATGGGAAAATTAAGTATCGAAAGGGCAATGGTGGGTGCTTAACATTTTCTCAACTCATAACAGTAAATTTTCGGACCCATCTCTATTTTCGAGACCAGATTTGTATAAAAAGTCATTTTATAAAATAGAATCCTATTTATGAGTCAAAATTAAATTATTTTTCTAAAGGCATCTTCTTTAGGAAATGGCTTTAGAAGGTGAGTTGACACACCCGAATTCCATGTCAAGTGTCGACTTTGATTTTCAAATAAGTCACAGTTGTTAAATCATTTTCATATTCCGATGCATTTCAAGTCAATAAATCATTCCACTCCGTTCAACAGATCATTTTTGCGAGGGAGGCCAGGAAATTTTCGGTCACGACAAAAACACGGTCCTTTTCCTTGGTCAATTATCTGTTAAGATCTATAGCACGACCCTCAACATCAGTAGCCCTTCTCAAGTTTACCTCTGCGGTCTGTAGGCCATCACTATATTTTCTTATCCATTATGTCTGTCACCATGGTAACTCTTTGGGCAATCTGCGAAATATAGTTACAACAGTAAATGATCGATCAGAAAATAGGTTCACCAAGGTAAAAGATTGTGTAGATTAGTTGAAATGCTTGCAGCTATGGTGTATGCCATCATTGAACCAAGAAGGGAGTCGTCATCGAAAGTTTGCAAGTTCTCTATGTCTTTTGGCACTATAGCAGCCTTAGCGACAACCCTAGGAACGTTGAAATTCTTCGCAGAATCGATCACTGTGACCGGGCAATCTCTGACAAGGTTGAGAAGAGAATCCCTTACACTCATTTGTTTAGGAAATGAGGCTTCGCCGAGGATAGTTTCGTGCTTCTTCTTCGAAGATTTATTTCTCCGAGGAGTGGATGGATCGATTCCAACTTCAATGATAGTGGTGGATTTTGGTACAAGGATCTCTTTGGGTCTCTCGGTCTTGATTGTTTTTCTCTTTGGTGTCGAACTTTCTTACTGCCCAAATTTAGCTTACCACGAATTCCAAGAACTTTGTCGGAAGGGTCCATCTTGAATTGTTCAAAGGCTTTTTGGGGCATTGAATGGGCCTATAGCAGTTCGGCGTTGGATGACCAGTACTTAGAAGACAGAGACCGGTCTAGGGGCGGATGAGAGAGGTGGGGAGTAGAGAATAAGGATAAGGAGCTCGCTGAGGCATTGAATGGGCCTATAGCAGTTTGGCAATTGTGACACTTCTAGGACCTTTTAGAAAAGGGACTGTGACTCCTTTAGGCACGTCTTCGACATTTGGCTCCTCGACAACTGTGGCCCTTACATGATTTAGGATATAGTCTCTATAGCTCAACATATATCGAAGTAACACTTTAGAAGCTCAGCCAAAGCCACTTTGCCCTTCAATGCCGATGTACTTGAGGACGTGTTTGAGGTCGGCGAGATGGGTCACGACTTCAACTCTCCCTTTATTATAGTTCACAACTAGAATCACATAAAGAAAAAAAATACAATTAGAATAATCGCTGAGGGAAAACAAAAAATTATAGTAAAATTAAATTAAATACTAACGGGGTTTGCCAAAGTGTCTGGGGGACTTTTAGCTTTTGGATCTCGGGCTATCAAGGGCAAACTCCAAGTTTCCCGAGACTACTAGAAAATCATCATTGTTGCTCCGCATGGAATCCCTAAGATTGGTTACAATCGGGTCTTGATTTAAGGTAATAAAGGTCGGAATGGGCTTTTGCTATGTTGTAATTGTATTGGATGTTCCACAATCCAAGGTCGGTCCCTAGAATTTTGTTTTTTTTCTATAACGGACACAATAATCCTAAGGGTGTTAATCAAGATTTTCAAGGATGTCAGTCGATAGTAGTTTAAACTGTAATGCTCTAAATTTTGGGCACGTTAATAAAAAGAGTGAAGTAACCAAATTACCATCATTATATTGAAATACGAGTTTGATCCAGGAGATAGTCAAAGTATATTTTAAAAAAGACTCTTTTACATTAAAAATACTTTGAAAGTAAAGTCAGAGCAGTCTAAGTTAGTTTAAGTGATTCATGACTCTACCGTATCTTTTGCAGGATAAGCATCATCAGACGGTATGTAATCTGGTCTAGCTCCATTGTCGTCAGTACCTAGTTATGAAACACTAGGGGAGGAGAACGTTGCGTCATGAGTTTTTGACACTCAATAAGTTTTCCTACACTTAAGTTCCCTTTTGAATGTTTTAGCATAATAATATAATGTGCAATGTACAGGAGTATAAAAATATTCAAGGTCTAATCATGCGATACGATAAGCACTGAAATAGTAAGTACATGCTTTAAATTGAAATAGCGTAATTGAAATTATCAAAATAATTATCACAGTGAATATCAGTTCCAAACGTTTCATGAGTCCTGGACTCGAATAGAATATTTTAAAGTATTACAACATCATATAATTCTATCAATTGTTCGAAGAATGATCTCGTCATTTATTTCAAATAGTCTTTTTCTAAATTAATGACATCGTTATATATTCTAAATTAACATTTCTAAATCAATAGTTCTAAAGGATGGTGCTCCCGAACGATAACGAGCCTGACCGCCCACCCGACCAATGCTTCCCAACCGCCAACTGCCAACCGCCAACCGCCCCAAGCATCCTACTCCCGATCGTCATGTTCCCAATTAATATGCTCTCCCTAACATTATATCATTTTGCTACCGTACTGGACAATATAAGTTTAAATTTTTAAGAAAAAGGCTATTAGACTAAAAAGGGGATGATAGGACTAGATATAACTTTGGTTTAAGCGTAACTTGGCTAAATGCATGATACAGCTAAGATACAGTGCTTGGGTCTATCACACCTTTTGATTAAAGTCAAAACTCGGCTTAAGTCGTATCACGGCTAAAGGCAACCATAAATATTCCCACAGGGAATATTTCCACAACAACTAATCGTATGATATTATTAGTGTTTTTACGTTTGGGTATCCACGGGACACCCTGAATATTAACAATTGATCAGCATCCAAGTAATTAGAGTATTTTCATGAAAATTCATGCTCAACAAGTATTCAATGATTTAATGGTAATTATGCAACAATAAGATCAATGTTTACTAAATAGATTTTAATTCACTAACGTAAAAAGGTTATTTAGTAATATACATTACAAGATAAATATATTTATGAAATAAGTTTATAATAATTTTTATGATTTTTTGAAAAGAGTAAAAAGGTAGGAAACTAAAAAGGTTTAAAAATGAAATTAGAGTAAAATTTATTTAAATGATATTTGATAAAATAAATTACACTTTAATGAACTATGGTCGTCTCGATTGAAATTCTACTCTAAAAAAATTTCGATAACTCTGTAATTGGCGATTTCTCCTTCGACAAAGCTCCGTTAAACCTCTAATTATACGAAAATACTCAAAATTGGTTCAAGAGGAGGGGCTTACAGTTGATTTGAAGATTCGTGGAGTTTCAGATGGGTTTCGAGCGTTGGCTCGATTTGGCAAAATTCTTCGAAACTTCTTTTCTCGTTCTTCTTCTCTCCTTCTTCTTCAGCAGGTGTTGGTGTGTGTTTATTTGTGGATGGGGACCCTATTTATATAAAAAGGAGGAGGAGAAATAGAGGGTTGAGGTTTTGTGATGGAATCCAACGGATGGGGTGAGGCTAGCCATGGATAATGGTTTGATAGGGGAGACTGGTGCAGGGGATAGGGTGGTGAGCTGGTGGTGATGGCAGGCGGGTGATGGGAGGGGGAGTTAATGGGGAAGGGATAAGGGAGGCGAAAAAAGGGGTGACGGGGAAAGGAGGAGAGAGAAACCAAGTGAGGTAGAGAGAGAGAGGTATATATTTGTTTGGACTTTGATCTTGGTCTATTTGAGATTGTTCCTTTTAATAGTGATTTGAATAATGAAAACACCAATTCTTCGCGCAAGTCAGAAGAGGCTATGGGATTCGTAGCCCTATGAGTCGTTCAAACCTCGCGTTCATGATATCTACAACCTTTTGTTTTAAATTTTCTATATGTGAATAGGAAAGATAGATTGAAGGTACGCTCGCTTGCTTGCTGTCTGTATACGTATACTACTAATGTGTGTGTAATATATAAATATATAACTATTATTTTAAATTATTACTATTTATATAATATCAAAATAAAAAAATAATTATAATTACACATAATTATAAATACATAACATATAAATATATAAAATATATCAATGTGTGTGTGCGCGCTCGCATAACGAAATATAATTATGTGGAGTAAATAATATAACATGCTCGAACTATATATTAAATTGATTAAAATTTACAGGTCATTTCATAAGCTCTACGAAGTAGAGGGTAAAGAGAGAACCTAACCACACCATCGGCTATTGCCATTAATGAGATGTTGAGTTTGTTGTGAGTAGCCCCATCTTGAAGGGTTCGGGGACCATCGAGCTCCACAATCACATCATCAAGAATTTAACATCGTTGACAAAATTTTAAGATTTTTTCAAGAGTGGAAAGCATTTTTCTGTAGATCCCCATCTCTAAGGAAGAAGGGGGAATAGTAGTACAAAAGTGCACAAAGAAGCGAATGGAAGAACAGAGGTTCAAAGAGCAAGAGACTTATAGAAGTGTGGTCTTGGATGGTTGAAAGTCGAGAAGATGGAAGAACTCAGGAAGAGAAATGGACAGTGACAGAAATGAAGAGGAATACCATAGGGTTTTTAAACGGGAATGTAAAGATGAAATTACTTTAGAGATTTAAAAGTAAGAAACATTTAGAGTACGCACGCATGAGACACGTTAGTTATCGCAAAAGCTGCAACAAACATCACATAGCATTAAATGAAATAGTCCAAATTTGAAACGACTGTTTGGGATATTTGTCCGAGAAGGAAATATCTACTCCGTTGAATTTGATTAGTTTTACCTACTCCAACAGTTCGGCACAGAGCAAACAAAGCTAAGAGGCAATTGAATGAGGTAAAACTTAAATAGAGAATATTCTAGTTTCTCGAAAATAAATTACTATAGCAGTGGTAAGCTCAGCAAAAGGATGCTCTTACTCACTTGAGTGGTGCCAAGATCACTGCAAGATTAGCCAAGCTGAAAACATAGTTACAAATTTGGCTGACTTGAGAAGAACGGGTTTTTAAAGATAAGTTCGAACTCCGATTATTTCGGGAGATATTCTAATTGGATAAGGACAATGAGTCCTAGGCCAATTTAACTTAGAATGAGGAGTTTGAGGTTGAATAACGCTCGAATGATATAAGATATATCATTGGAGAGTCTAAGTTAGATCTCGTTAGTGGCCAATCAGAAGACAATTCTAATCTATTTCTAATAATGAATTAGAATTCGAGTAGAACAAAGATTGATAGAATGATAAAAGTCTATAAATAAAGGTTTGGGGTCAAGGTAAAAGGTACATGCTATTATACACTTCATAGCTATTATACAGAGAGTTTTTTGTAATCGTAGTGCTGGTTCAGCCATCAGATTGCCTTCCCACAATAGTGGTGGAGGGTTCTTTAATGGTTTATTGTCTTGTAGGTCACCAGAATCCGAACACGAGATAGAAGAAATCCCAGAAGCCATTGCTGCCATAATTGAGGTGATACTTTTCCTTTATTTTGAATTTAACCCACTTACAAGAATATTGATCTATAGGTGCAAGTAAATTTTGATAAACTTATGTGGGAGATGTAAATGAAAACTCTTAATAGTGAAAGAATTACATACTTTCTGTCATGGTGATTAAGTGTTGAGAAATTTCAGAAATCATCTTTGTTCTTGAACCAAATAATCTAACACACTCACAACCCTCACTGATTTGTGTGGAGAGTAATGGGTAGGATTTCCAATCTAATCTACATTACGTTAATCCGGTAACTTGATGGTAATCACAGACCTTTATATAGATAGACATGGACCCTTTTCCAAAAGTCACAACCCTTTATGAGACTCTTTCCCAAGAGTCACATCTCTTTATACGTCCTTCCATCAATGAAGTTATTTTGACACCTATTTGAATAGTCATCATTATTAATTACTTAAATCTAATATCCAGAGTTTTAATTAAAATATACATAGTGCATAAATATAATAATAGAATCATGTAACATGTGACCCACACGTAATGAATATAAAACTAATATTTTTTCACTTGGCTCACATAAAATATTAATTTTAAAAATCCTGGACAAAAGATATTAAATGCTGAATTTGGCCATACAATGAAAATTACCTAAATAATAACATTTAGTTAAGAGACTTAACACACGAATGATGACGGTTATACTACTAAAATGAACATTTTCTTTCATGTATTACAATGTACAAGTCTATCTATAATTTGTGATATTATGCTTTATGAATGACTTTCAACAAGCCGCTCAAGTCTAAAAGTCCTAACAGACTATGTGTCCCAATAGACAACACGTCGAAGAAGATACTTTATGTGCATAAAGAAATATGTTCTTTTATTGACAAATCCAAAAGTACATATAATAAGAAATCAAATGATAGTTAGCTGACTAAGCCCATATGTTTTACATGTTTTGAAAATACTTTTACAGTGAGTCCTTTTGTCATGGGATCCGCAATCATTAAATCTGTACTTATATGTTTTATAATGACCTCTTGTTTACTAACTCTCTCTCTCTCTCTCTAAAAGTAAGATATTTGATGTCAATATATTTGCTTCGACTTCCACTTTTGTTGTTGTTAGAGAAAAAAAACTACAAATGAATTATCACAGTACATTCTTATTGGCCTAAATATCGAATCCACGATTTGAAGTCTTGTGATAAAATTCTTTGACCATACAGCCTGTGAAGTTGCTTCAAAGCACGCTATAAACTCTGCTTCCATTGTCGATGATGCTAAAATTGTCTCCTTAGCGCTTTTCCATGATATAACACCTCCTGCTAGCGTAAAGACATATCCTAAAGTGGACTTTCTTGAATCTTGGCAACCGGCAAAGTCTAAATCTGAATATCCAACTACTTCGAGACAGTTGACATGCTTATAGGCGAATATTAAATTTTTAGTTCATTGCAAGTATCTTGACCTTTTTAGCCACCCTCCAATGTTTTATTTTAGGATTTCTTTGATATCTGCCAAGCATTCCTACTACAAAGGCAATATTAGGCCTTGTACAGACTAGAGCATGCATTAAACTACCAATGGCAGAGGCATAAGGAATACTTGACATTTGTTCCTTCTCCAAGTTATTTTTGGGACATTGACGTAGACTGAATTTGTCACCCTTCAGAATAGGTACTGCATTAGGAGTGCATTTACTCAATCCAAATTTGTCAATATAAGCTCTATGAGACAATTCGAATGTTCTCTTTGATCTGTCTCTATGAAACTCTATGCCTAAGACATAAAATGATTCACCTATATCTTTCATTTTAAAGTTTTGAGAAAGATACTGTTTAATATTATGCAACAAGCCCAAATCATTAGTTGCAAGTAAAATATCATCTACATATAGAACTAAGAAAATATACTTACTCCTACTAGTCTTGAGATATATACATGTATCAACAATATTTTTCGTAAAACCATAAGAAGAAATAACATTGTGAAACTTTAAATACTATTGGCGGGGAGACTTGTTTTACTTCATATATGGATTTCTTGAGTTTGCAAACCAAATTACTATCAATGTCACAACAAAATCCTTCAGGTTGCTTAATGTATACTTCTTCCTCAAGATTCCCATTCAAAAATGCTATTTTTACATCCATTTGATGTAACTTTAAGTCAAAGTGAGCTACTAATGCCATGATAACTCTGACCGGGTCCTTCTTAGAAACTAGAGAGAATGGATTATGGTAATCAATGACTTCTCTCTGAGTGAAACCCTTAGCTACAAGTCTTGCCTTATATCGTTCGATGTTACCATTCAAGTCTTTCTTAGTCTTATAAACTCATTTACAACCAACAGCCTTAACTCCCTTAGGCAACTCTACAACGTCCCAGACTTGGTTTTTTGCCATAGATTTCATTTCTTCCTTCATAGCATCATACCAGGAATTAAAATTTTCTCCATTCCTGGCATTAGTAAATGAAATAGGATCATCTTTAGGTCCAATGTCAAAATCAGACTCCATCAAGTATACTAAATAATCACCAGAAATAGCTGACTTTCTTACCCTTGAGGATCTTCTTAAGTCCACAGCATCATTTGAAGGCTGACGGCCTTGAGGTGTAGAATTCATATCGACTTGATTGTCTTGAGGTGGAGGCTTTAGATTTGGGTGTTTATCAAGAATAACATCTTGGTTATCTTGACTAACAACCAATCTTTCTTTATTCACAAGTACAACATTGAAATCCCGTGATTACTCCCACTCAATCTTTTGAGTTTGACTCCTACTAATGTCAGTATCCTTAATGAATTTAGCATATCTAGCCGCAACAATTCTAGGTGTACGAGAAGGATAATAAAATTTATAGCCCTTAGATTTTTCAGCACAGCCAATGTCCACTGACTGTTCTTGGGTCCAATTTCTTCATTTGTGAATTATATACTTTAACCTCTATTGGACCACCCCATATATGCATATGTCTTAAACTTGATTTTCATTCTTTCCATAACTGAAAAGGAATTTTAGGAACAACTTTAGATGGATCCCTATTTAAGATATATACAACAGTCTTTAAAACTTCACCCCACAAAAATTTAGAAAGACTAGAATTGCTAAACATACTTCTTATCATATCTGAAAGAGTACGATTTTGCCTTTTTGCAACATCATTCTGTTGTGGTGTACCTGACATAGTATACTGAGCAGAAATGCCTTCATCCTTAAGAAAATTGGCAAATGGACCCGGTCTTTGTCCCATCTCTATGTATCTACCAAAATATTTTCCACCCCTATCGGATCTAACGATCTTAATTTTCTTTTCTAGTTGTTTCTCTACTTCCCTTTTATATTCCTTAAAAGCATCAAGTGTCTCCGCTTTATCAAAAAGAATATAAAGATACATAAATCGAGAATAGTCATCCATGAATGGGATAAAATATCTCTGACCATTTAAACAAAGGGTTAAAAATTCACAGATATCAGTATGAATAATTCCAAGTAGTTATTCACTCTGCTTGACACCTTTACTATTCTTGTTGGTTTGCTTTCCTTTGATGCAAGTTAAACAAGTACCAAAATTTAAAAAATCTAGATTTGTAAGAACTCCATCTTTTACTAATCTCTTAATTCTATGTGTGGAGATGTGTCTCAATCTCCGATGCCACAACATGGAGGATGTTTTATCAATAATGTTACGCTTAGTGCCAATGTTATCATGCAAAGTTAAAAGATTTTGTTTAAAAATATGATCTAGATTTATTTTGTACAAACTATTAACAAGAGAACCAGAACTATTAGAAGAACCTTTAAGTAAATAAAATTGTGGTCTAATAAAATTAAATTCAAAATCAAATGGCATAAGTTTAGATACTGAAATTAAATTCTACGAGAAAGAAGCGATGTAGAATGTGTTTACAAGATCCAAAATAAAATTATTTTTTAAAACTAATGTAAAAGTTCCAACAACTTCGACATGTGAACGCATCACATTAACCGAATAGATGCTTTGTTCACTTCCTATTAGTTTTCTTAGACTGAGGAAGCTTTGCACGATATTGACAATCTGAATGGTAGAACCCGAATCAATCCACCAATTGTTTTGATGAACATTAATAAAATTGGACTCATAACATACAAAAGATAAAAGATTACCTTTCTTTTTCAGCCAAACTTAATACTTGAGACAATATTTCTTCATGTGTCTAGATTTCTTACAGAAAAAGAAAGCATTTTTTTTCCTTGACGCTTAAGTGATGGCATTTCATTCTTCTTCTAATTTGAACCATCTTCGTCTTTCTCACTTTTGTCTTTCTTTCCTTGCTCCCTTTTATGTGTCACTTGATGAGCACTTTCTAGATTCTCATGCTTAAGTCTCTCCTCTTCTTGAACACACATGGCAAGAAGTTTATTAACGAACCTTTTTCTTTATGTGTTATAAGATATTTTGAGTGGTCCAAATTCAGAAAGGAGAGAGTTGAGTATGAGATGAATAAGGAATGAATTGAAAATCTCGATCTCTAAGGACTTACGACGTGCTGCTATGTCCCTCATTTGCATAATGTGCTCACGCACATTTTTAGAACTGTTATGCTTCATACTTGACAACTTATTCATTAAGGTGCTTGCAGATGCCTTATCAAAACTAATAAATTGCTCTTCAATAGCCTTTATGTAGTCTTTCACCTTATCACATGCTGTGATTGAATTTCTAATGCTATTACTGACATGAGATTTGATATGCATCAAACTCAAACGATTAGATCGCTCCCACTTCTCATAGGCAGCCTTATTTGCTTTTGAACTCTGATCTATAGGTTTTGGTGGTTCATTCTCACGAATTTCCACATCGAGGTCCGTACACCCTAATGCCAAAAGGACTTTTTCCTTCCAATCTAAAAAATTGTCAACACTTAAAAACGGAGTACGAGAAGACTCACTATAAACGAAAGAGATAGTAACAATTGCAATTACCAAGAATATAAAGTTATCAATGCTTTAAAATAATTAACATAATTTGAATCAACCAATGTCAATTCAATAAACAAACCTAAATTTTCCCGTGGATAAAGATTGCAACACGCATTAGATTTGTTAAGATTTAAGAAGACGACTAGCAAGCAAACATTAATAAGAAAAGAATCTCACATGTGGGTGAAAGATATCTAAACCTCTTAATGTTCAACTTACCATCTTAATCCAATTATGTAATATAAAATAATTATTTTTCTGTGGGGCCAAATAATCATTTCTAAAAATATAATTGCAAAAAGTAGAAATGCCAAAAACACTTACGTGATTCAAACCGAAATCACTCAATAACAAAAATTTTATTTTAAGATATCGTGGCTACTCTTAAAATAAAATAAAAGAAGAGAAAACTAGTATAGCATAATCTACACTATAAACCTATACTTATGTTTATACTAGTAAAAAATTGAAGGCATCATATTAGATTTTATTTTCAAAAGAATTATAAAAATTAATATGTTTCAAGATTAATGATTTTGTTTTAAATTTTTTGATTTATAAAATATTTAACAGGAGTTTAATAAAACTTCCAAAATGGTAAAAGAAATATTAACGTTAATATCAAATAATTTAGGCAAAAGAAATGAGTGGAGGCGTGAGTATGTTGAGAGAGGGGCGAGAGAGAGAGAGAGAGAGAGAGAGAGAGAGAGAGTATTATTTAAAAAAGCCATCTCATAAAGACCTACATCAAACCATAGATATTAATTCAATATCCATTCAAGTTGAGAATTATGTATATCTAACGTATTCTTTCCAAGCTAAATAAAAATTGATCCTTATCCTAGGTATTATTCCTAGTGAATATATCAAACAAGTTTCTGTAATATTTTTCTATCATCTGCTGATTTCTACACTATATGTAGAAGGTGAAAAAAATTAGTTCATAATAATTATCGTTATCTATTTGGCGGGTGATAATCATTTGATTATTATTTGATTTTTTTTCCTAATAATTTGAATTTTTTTATAACCTTTTGTTTTGAGTTAATTTTTTTATAGTTGTTAGTTCGTTTCAATAAGAAATTATAGAAAAGTATAAAATTATGTCCCAAAATTAAAAATAATTTAGAAAAATAAAAAACAAGCTCAAACCAATGTCCTTGTTGGCTTATTTTGTCTATAGTAATTTTTTTTTAACTTTTAAACATGAAAATGGTTCATAACAATTGTTTTTTAAACAAAGACAAACAATAATTAATTTAAGCAAGTTAAACAAATATAACCAAATTAAATTCTCCATTGACGGGCCCTGCCTCGAAACTTTTATGCAAATGATGTGGACCTAATTATGTATGATTTCTTTTTTTTATTGCCTGTTTTAGTTTGTGGACCAAACAAACTTTTTTTTATGGAATTTTGATCAATGTTTGTTGAGAGGAATTATATAAGAGAGAGAGAGAACATGGGCAGAGGCGTAAAAAAGGGTTTTAATAAAAATAGCACAATTACATTATCTTTTTTAACGGTCAACTAACATAAATAAACAGAAGGGGATCCTGAAATAATACTTTGTAAAGTAAGAGAGGACAGTATAATTATCAAAACCATAGAGGAGGACAATGCATTTGTTAGTAACTTCAGTGGAGGTTGGTGAAATTTACCCTTGAAAGAAAAATCATACTAAACATGTTTTGATTTTTGTTTCATTAAAAAATCAAATCATTTTGGTAGTTTCTAATAACAAAAATTTGTAAATTATAGATGATACGATCAATTCTGACGGTTGATCGACTTGGAACCCAACATACAAATCTGTGAGCTCAGGTTCGGTCGGCCATAGGCCTGCTCGATCAAACTGAATAAGGGCCCCACGATGGTGGGCCTGCACGACATTGAAGGGAGAAACTACATGCAAGCTCTTTATTTGGCAGCACATCAGGAAATATACGATCTTCTTAATAGGGAAGAGAACACACCCCAACCACGACCCTTAGTCAGTTTGCTATCACGTCACAACCAAGCACATAAAATCTGGAGGCCAATTAAAGGAAGATGTACGCACTACGCACTCATAATTTTCTAAATTTATTGAGAACTTTTATTTTTACTGCGATTCTAACTTGATTGTTAGAAAATTCACGACTGGCTAATTACATTTCTATCATTGAACTTGTGGGTAAGAGCAAATTGACAAATTAGACAAATGACCGTCACTATTTTTCAACATCATCAATAAATGTTATCAAATGCTCATTAAGTTTGCGGCATAAAAGAGGATTTCTATCAATATAAAAAGAGTTTTACTAATCACAATTCAATGCCGATAAATAATATACATATAATATGAATCAAATATAAATATTAATAATTATTTATAAATATTAATATGTAATTTATAAATATCAATATATTCTTTATTCATCTACTAATAAATAAAAATTAATATTCTCCATATTAAAAAGGTTTTTTTCTTCAATTGATATAAGAAGAGGAATAAAAAAATCAAATTTCACTAGTTTTTAATGTTTTGTTTTTCATTATTCCCCCTCTCGGGAAGAGTAAGATCATAGCTTACGACCAAACAGGTTACAATAGTAGTAGCTCGCAAACAGGTAACCGCTAACTCATCGCGTTTGCAACACGCTCCCGTATTTCTCGAGTTCAATACCGTGACGGGATTCGAATGGCGCGTGAGCATAAATCTTTTTTAAGCTGCCGACGTCATCATATACGAATGTGACCAATGGTCTTCAACCGAGCGGCCCAAAACCCAACAGATATTGTCTTTCATGTAATGTGACGACACCCCTCTCTCTCTCTATCGGGCAATGGATCACTATCATCCATCACGTGACCTACTGGGAGAGAGAGAGAGAGAGAGAGAGTCCCAACCACCAAGCCAAAACCCCAAAAACCCCTGTAATTGATTTGAGATTCTTTTCAATTTAAAAGAAAAAAGAAAGGTTTGAGATTCTTTTCTCTCACACACATAGTGAGTGTACTTGTACTCTGCTACTGTCTCTCACAGTGTGTCAAATCCCCCTCTGTTTTTGAGTGTCGCAGAGAAAATAAGCATAAAGGAGAAGGGCCGGCTCTTGCACTTGCAGAGCTGCATTCTCAGACAAAGATATATAGAGAGAGAGAAACTGAGAAAGAAGGGTAGAGAGATAGAGATAGAGAGGATTTAAAAGGTAGAAAATGCAGCAGCACCTGATGCAGATGCAGCCCATGATGGCGGCCTACTATCCCAACAACGTAACTACTGATCAAATTCAACAGGTCTTTCCTGCCCTTCCCCTCCTCTCTCTCTCTCTCTCTCTCGATTTATGCCCTTCTTGCTCCCCTTTGTAGCAACATACTACTCGGTGTGTTTCTTCTTTTAATACAAATTGATGGGCTATTTGCTTTAACTACTGTGGAAGGAGTTTGAAGGGGTTGAAGAAATGGGTATCCTCTGTTTATCAAAATGATTCGCCAGAGCTGTATTTTTTTTTTTGTTTTTTTGCATTATTTTTCGTAAATCCTTATAATTTGTACACGTTTTTCCTGAAGGGAAAGTTTGGTACCTGCCTATTTTTGGTTTTGGGTCCTCCTTTTTCTTGATCCCTTTCCTCTTCTGTGCTTATTAGACGTTAAGTGTTCAGATGCGTCATCTTCTTTCAGTGGACCACTGGACTTCTATGTTGAACTTTGTGCTTTTTATATAATTTTCAAGTATATATTGGTTCTGTTAAAATTGTATTTCGAAGGGTCTCGTTCCGTTTATTTGTAGCACGGTTTTTTCATATATATTGGTTCTGTTAACTTGTATTAATTTCTTGTATTTGATCTTAAATTAATTTGGGTAGTCTTGGTTAAAGCTTAAGAGCATCTTTATCCCATTCTTTGAAAGGCAGAATTTATAAACTTGTATTTCACACTGCACTCCATAAGATCCTTCAAACTACAATAGTTCATTGATGTCCTTTATTTAAAATTTTTTTTGGACCATCCTCAACTACTTCCGTCCCGAAATGTTTGTTCACTTTCACTATTTCGGACTTCTCAAAAAATAATTTATATCTTTTGATTTATAATTCATTATATATTTAATATGTTTCTTATTTGATAGATCTCGTTTACTTTTATTAGATAATATTTTCATTATTATAAAAAAGGTTTATAAATTACTCAACTTAGATATTTTTTAAGAGGCACAAATCTAGAAATTGGACAAGCAAATCAGGATGGAGGGAGTATACTACTTAATTACTTCATGTGTAATTGTTTTATAGAAAAACATAGATTGGTTAATATTAGGAATATCGTTTACCACACAAATAAAAGGATGAGATTATTTCAAGTCAAATGCTTCAACATTTACCACCAAGTTCAACTCTTTATTAATTTAAATCACATCTAGAACTCATTTTCAAATCAATATAAGAAAAATAAGTTAATGGAAGAAAGATAGAAGTTGAAATTATTTATAGGAAAATTGTTAAAATAAATACAAACATGATTTTCTTGATATATTATTTCTACAGGTATAAAATTTGAAGTTTGTTAAAAGGTGAGAAATTCAAAAAAAAATTAAATTTTTATTATGACTTAGTGAGGAAAAAAAGAAAAAAAAAATATTATTTTGGCATTTGTGCTCGAGGAACATCTTCCAAAATTGAAAAGAGTAAAAGAACATTCGAAGGGTGATTTTAAGTTTTTGGTGTTTCAGAAATGTGGTAGAGCACATATTTAATGTTTGATGCCTTAATTTTTTTGACATTTACTACTTGAGTTGAGGGGTGTGGTGGAGATGCTATCTGAAACTCTAATTTAGAGCATACAAATTAGTAGTCATAGAGAATTGTCCTGTCATATCAACTCCAACCCTATTATTCTATTTCTTCAAAGTCATTCTTTATTTCTATCTCAAACTCTAATAATGTTTCAATTCCCCCAAAAATTTACTTGTTATATTTATATCTTACCAAAGTATATTCAGTATTGATATCCTATTAAAGGTATTGTAAATATCATTTTAATGTCACTCATCTTATAAGACTAGATGTAATTGTTAAAGTTCTATCCATTTAATAGGTATAGTTCTATTCTCTATATTTGAATGTATGGTCCTCTATTTTTTCTTCATCATCTACATTTGGAGAGCAATTACTGTGACCCAGTCAGGCTGTGGTGTTAGCTGTGAGGCCAGCGTCCGAAAGGGAGTCTCGATGGGCGTTCGAATGGGCGGTCAAGGTTCTCATATCGTTTGGTGGATATAAGTTCAGTATTATCTGTAATCGATAATGACCTTACCTTGTACAAGGTATTTTAAAACCGCGAGGGTGTCAAAAGTAAATGAAACTTTACAATTAAGCGTGCTTATCCTAGAGATGGGTGACTTATTGATAAGTCTATGAGATTTAGGCAGTTAAAACGGATAATATTGTACAACGCGAGAGTGGTACAATTACTGATTCTCTAAAACAGAGGAGAGTTTTGGAGAATGAATTGGAGGAGAATAATTGTCCAAAATATAGAAATTTGCAAAGATGGAGATGAGTTGGTGATGCCCTAAAGTGATAGTTTTTTGAGGTTTGAAGATTTTTCCTACTTTTGTTTATGATGTTAGGCTTTTTTTTTTTGGAGGTTTACGGATTTTCCCTTTGGTCTATCAAATTCTACTCGAATTTTGTCTAACATGGTTTTTGGTGGTGACCCCTCCAACCCGCCTGCCCTAACATGGGTTTTGGGTTTGGTTATATTCTATTCCAGTTTTGCCAAGAAGTTTCCCTCGTGTGTGAGAATCATGTAAAAAAAAATATATGTCCTTTCCAAATTAATTTTATCCGTAGAATTTTATTACTATCTAAGAAGCATAGACATCAACACATGTCGATAATCTTTTTTCGTGTTCATGATAAGGGAGTCCGACACTTGTTTTGCAACATGTCCAACACTTACTTTGGTGACATTGACTAAAGTAATATGTGATCGACACTTGCTAGGGACTCGTTAACATGTGATTATTTAAAATTTGGAATTTGCTTTTTCACTATGATAATGTATAATTTGGAATAATTTTTATGACTAGTCACATTTGAATTTTGTTTGAATTTGTAGAGAACTTTTTAAGGATTTCTTTGAGTATTCCTAACTGTGTCCTTGTCTTGATTTCTAAAGTCCCATGTCGTTCTAGTCTCTTGATGACTCATTGCATCTTATCTAAAATTTGGTATGAGACAAACTCAATAGTGATATAATAAACGAACAATATTACTAAGGATATACAATTGAACGTATTCCTAACGTGTTTGTGTCCTATTTCCGTATTTGTGTCGTGTCATATCCATTTTCCCTGTCCTTGTTTGTGCCTCTTAAGTTAGTATGTATAATGCTTCACAAAATGCTTAGTTGCTTAAGAGCCTCAGCTGGAAGAGTTCTCTATATGCAATACATCCACTATATCGAGGTTGTTTTATCTGTACACAAGAAGCTTTTGCTTAGTTGATAAATATGTCCTTAATGCCTTAGCCGCTATGGTCCTTCCTATTGTGGTTATAATCTCAAGGGAAGCACAATATTTTATTGTAAGTGATATTAAGCCAAATAACTGTATCATCCCTGTATCTATAACGGGAGATTGGCCAAGTTATGTTTTGTTGCTGAGGCAAGGTAGGGCGAGAAGTGAGATACTGTTTGGCCCCACTTCTACTTGTGTCTCTCTACATATTTAGTTAAGGTTTCTATCCCATGCCTCAACCACTAAAGGTATTTGCGTGAGGATTCATTACAACGACCCATAGAGCGATGATGGTGGTTAATGATTAGAAACATAATTTCCAACTATATGGTCAATTAGGGTTGGCCCTAAGATTTTCGAGGCCTCAAGTGAGATTATAAAATGAGGCCATGTACACTTTCTTTGAAAAAGTTCAAAATGATGAAAATTGTCTTCAAAATGAAACTATCTTAAGAATAATACAACATTATGTAAATTTATGTTTGTTCACATTTAGCTAATTCAAATTAAAAGCTAAAGTTTTATATAAAATAATTAGTATTTTTTAGTGTTATAATATTGATGTCATTAAT
>JABCMJ010006384.1:0-14774 GCA_014822125.1 Arbutus unedo
TGAGTAGCATTTCTGCGTGATGCTTGATTCTGAAACATGGAAATTAACAATCATCGATTGAGACTTAAACAACACAAAATAAAACAAAAGATAAAAATTGAAATACCTGTTACTGGTGGTTTGATGCTGTAGTACTCGTGCCACAGTTGTGTTTCCACTATATCACCTTCGCTTATTGTCTGGCAAAGTTTTTTTTGCTTTCAAGTGTCACAGTGAGTAAAATGTTAATGATCTATATTAACCGAGCCAAATTATTCCACAATGCATCACAACATGAGATTTTCGATTATGAGATGATCATTTTAGATGCAAAGAGGTCTGGAATTAGAAACATTTCAATTTCCAAAACAAGAATACCTTCTCAGGGATGTTTACGCCCTCGAGGAGTTGTGGAATGTGTTGAAAGGCATCAGGCAACTCATACTGCGCACATCTGCATAACAAAACAATTAAAATCATGACTCAACAACCACCCACACTATGGGAGAAAAGCAAGGTAACGGAAATTTAGCGAAGTGTTGACTTACAAGATACTGTTTTCTTGTGAAATTTGCACATGCAGGTTGTCATCACAAGGACTTATAAAACCAGTAAATCTGCCACTGAAAAGAGACAACAAATTGAAAAATTAGCTGGGCGTATAAAGGTTATTTCTCCATAAAGTTGCACACAAAATCTTAACCCTAGATCAATTTGAACGATAATAATCTTGTGAACAACATGTTCTCGTTAATCGTTACAATATAACCGAGTGTTGTTGGAAAGCAGCTTACCTCAAATTGGTATCAATAGATTCCTTCACCCTATTCGCTTCCCTCCCCTCATGCTGTTTTCCATAGAGCGAAAATATCTGAGATCTGAGATGCTCCTTGTAGCCCCTCACAAATAGAGTTTCAACTTTAGTCTTGGTCCTTTCAGCATCAAGATCCTGCAAATCATCAATGAAAAGTCCGACTTCAAATCTAAAAAAAAAAAAAAAAATAGAACAGGACCAGCAAATTTTCATTATAAATGTAATTTGGGTACTGCAAAAAAAGAACAGGACCAGCAATGATTTCATACTTTTAATTTCACCACTACTTTCTTGGTTTGAGATAGAAGGCATTCTTCATCTATAAATGGGAGCTTGCAGATTCCCTAACAAGGACGAAGACACTTTTGAGATATTGCAAAAATTCTCATGTTCATAACATAATTAGTGGACAAATAAAACATGAACAAACCTGCCAGGTAAAGCATTTTCCTTCTTCATCAACTTCAAAATCTAATCATCGAAAATGTGCAAAAATTAAGAAATCACACGATTCAATCTTGCTTAACTCCAAAAGCTTAATCCTAAATTCTAAACGAGAAAAGGCTTACCCGTGGGATAAAAATCTATGATGTCCGACTCCTCTCTTGTCATTAGTGGCCAGTAGACTCCTGGTAGTGCATATGAGCTATTCATAATCACTTTCATTAAATCTTACTACCCAAATTAGCAAAAACAATGAAAAGAAAATTTTCGAATTACAAAAGAAGAAATGAAACTCGGAATTACCTTCTCGGTGGCAGAACATCCATGAGTTGATCAAAAGGTTTAAGCAGCAAACCTTTTTGAAAGTTTAGTTTCACTTGAGAAAGGCCCCTCAAGTCTGAAAGAAATGGTCCGGAGTGTTAGGGATAGAACCTAACGTAATGTTCCGTTTATGATGTCATCACTAAAGAGAGAATGGGAGAACCAAAATGGAATAACAATCCTAGTGAAAGAAATGTTATACATTTCCATGACAGGACTCCCGAAAAATAGTAGAGGATCACCCAACACAGCCCTTCTATATAACTTCCAACCTAAACATAATCAACCAAAAAGAGTTGCATAAAAGGGACGTTAACCTGAAATTGATTCATTCAAATAAATTAAAAGTTACACTGGTTGAATAACATACCCACTGCTTTCCTTGTTGTTTCAATATCTTCTTTACTTTGTATAGAAAATTTCTCCTTATAATATCTTTCTCTCCAGCCATCAGCGCACAATTTCACCTATGTAATAGTTTCATCGTCAAATTCAACTAGGTATTTAAACCTAAACAGTAAAGAACAATAGCAAAAGTTCAAATGGTTGCTTTACTTTGACCGCAAAACATCCATTTTTGTACAGATCTGCCTTGCCCCGAAGGTAACTCTTCAACTTTTCTTTCAGCTCACTAGAATTTTGCAGAATCTGGATCACCAAGAACAAGATATCATAGGTAAATAATGTGAGAATATCAAACGGGACCACTATCGCACTATTTATGCTTTTCCTTTTAACCAGAAATATGTTAAATAACAGTTCATAGGAAAGGTTCACCTACTTCCGAGATATGGTTGAAACGGTTGTTCTTCCTCTTGAAAACGTAGAGTGCAATTGCATTTGTCCCAATCTTTTCAAAGGTTGGAGCATTTGCATTTGTTGATGCACAACGCTGGAGTTTCACGTCAGGCTCTATCCTGTTCTTCTACCTCTTCTTCTTTTTGGACGTGAAAGGGACATGACTTTACATTTAGCTAAGTATAATCTCAAGATACTATATCAAAATATGCATTCTCCATGTACTTGCCCGTGACATTATCATCTATCCATTAGTTCATATAACTATCTCCTAAATTTCTATCTCCATTATTAACATACCGCCATTCATTATCATATTAGTTCTCTTTTAAGTTTTTACCCGAGTTGGATACTAACACCATAATATGCTCGCCAAGCACAATTTCAACAGAAGCCAACAAGTTCATACATACTCATAGCATGCTCGCAAAGGACGCTAGACTAAGTAAAACTATATAAGCATGATCATATGCATGACACAAAGAAAATAATAGAATAATACCATAACAATCCATTAACACCAAGTCACTCACCCATCAAACGCTTTAGCACACCACATAGCTCACATGTCTCAGTAAAATATCATTGTCATATGTCATATTTGTAAATTCCTGGTATTTTTTCGAATGAGACCAATACATTCCTAGCATTCCCGAAAAAATCTAGTACATTTCTAGCATTTCCGAAAGAGTTTAGTAAATTGAACAACGTCTTATCATCATTTCATATGTCAACATTCATCAATTTATCACATTCTAATTCACATCCAATGATCAGCATGTCATAAGTATCACTCACGTTCAATCAACAAAAACAAGTCTTAAAATCCCATACTGTTCAGCAATCCACAAGACAAGACAATTCATAATCTATAATTGTTACACGATAATCCATTTCAGTCATAAGAGAAACGAGCAACTAAAACCTAGGATAATAACCATGTACTAACATGTCATAACCAACCAAACCCGCATCACATCCATGCCAAATCCTCATAATTCACCTCATGGTCAAAGTTGTTCTATAGGAACACATTAGATACTCAAACACGCATCAACCAAGATGGACAAGGCATCTCACACAAAAGGGTAATCAACTCACATTCTACCTCAACCACACACGACATAGCGCCTTACAATACCTCACAAAAAAGGTCTCAGCCTAAGAATAGGCAAACGGTCTCATACTTATGAATATAGAGTGATAGCAATATCGATAATGAGTAATCCCGCTAGTAGGGTCCATTCCAAGACTCAATCAAACCTCCATTATCTTCCACAAAAATATCGTAAGTTTTCATTCATTATTTCCAAAATAATTTTCATTCATAGGTTAAATCACCACCCATATCTGATTCACTCATTATCTTGTTAACTTGTAAAATATCATAGAGTTTCATTAGAAACCCAGTTTCAAAACATTCTTAAGTATACGATACCAACTATCCAAAACATAAATTATCTATCAAAAACACCATACCGCCCTCTCAAATCATACCCGACAATCCCCATTCATAGACGTAATATAATACGCTACATAATGGCCCCAAAACCATAAACATGTTATCCCAAAGTCCAAACAAGACTTAGCAAAATTTTCAAAACTGGCCAAGGTCGCTCAAGCGGGTCTAAAATTTCTAAAATTTCCAGAATGGTTCAAAACACCACTTGATGGCCTACTGACAAGATTATGTATAGGTCGCTTGAGCAAGCTAGAGGCCACTCGAGCTGTTGATGCAATTTTAGAAAATTGCAGAAAACGCAGATCACACAAAATAGAATCCATACTCCAAATTATCAACTAAAAGCACGATCAAAACTCCAAAACATAACATATATGCATAAAAAGAGTGAAATCCCCTTGCCTCAAGCTTCGGATTGACGAATTTGACGAAGAACGCAAAGCCCTAGCTTCCGAATCTTCTTGAGTTTCGAATCCCTTCCTCTGAGCTTTGAATCAACGATCAAACATTCAATACCCGTCAAGCACGATGTAGTTCTGCCATATCTTGAAAGAATTCAAAAGTGGATCAAGATCCCATGAGGTATGGTAGAGAGAGGCAAGAGCAAAGTAGAGAGAGAGTTGAAAGGGAACAAATGAGATGGGTGTGGCCTCCCCTCTCAAAAAAATCAGATTTTATGCCTCCAAATAGGCTCCCAAATAATCTCAACATCTTCCCGAACGCATACGTAATGAAATAAAGCCCCTACGTCCAAGTCCCGCTACTAAAAATCCTGAATCTCGTGAAACAAACCAAACATATATATATCCTATTACATATTCCGATATAATTATTAAAAATGCAAAAAAATTTCAGATCCTTACATACACACAAACACGCACACAACATTATACATAATATTTGATTTATGAATTAAGATAGTTAATATTAATTTTTATTTTATTTAATTTGCATTGTTTACGTGTTAAATTCATAACATTTGGACATAAAATAACACTAACATATTACGCGTCATTTTTTACTCATATTTTGTTATAAAATACCCTAACATATTACTAAGTGTTAAACTATTATGATGTGTCATACCTAAAACTCTTTTACAATGCAAATTAAATAAAATAAGAATTAATATTAACTAACTTAATCTATATATTATAAATTATGTGTTGTGCTGTGCGTATGTGTTTATGAAGGATATTTCAGTCATAATAAGTATTTTTAAGGGCACATATGCTCAACACATGATCTTTAGCATTAAATATTGAATGAAAAAACTAGCAGCTGAGTATTATGTCATTTTTTTATAATTCAAAGGGATAAGTTGTAGCCAAAAAAAGATAAAGGGGATAACGTGAAAAATAATCATATTTGGAGGGGGCACAGTGTAATTAACCCTAGAATTTAAGTACATTATGTTATGACTAATTGCGTCCACTTATATTGGTCGAAGTTTAAAATTCTTTCCCCATTTAGAACTTAAAAGTCGTTCATTAAATTTTAAAATTCAAAGTTAGGACATGTGACAACCGTATTTCCCTTTCCATTTCGCATGCCACAACAACCTGGGTTCTATGTAACCTAGTATCCAACCTTTGAGCAAAAAGTAACAATAGGTGGATCAAAACGTGCAAGTCAATCCACACATTTAAATCAAGTTAATTATACTTTACCTCCTTCAACAACAGAAAGATGACATAATACTCTTTTATTCATTTTTTTTTTTTTGAAAGGCAAAGAAATTTCATTATTATGAAGATACAAGATGAAATATTACAATGGGTATAACTTTGAGTAGAGAGATCTTCAAAGAAAGAACATAAACTTATGATGTTGCTACTCGCAAGAAACACCACCTACCCTTAGCCTCCCTTTTTTTTTTTTTTGCAAAATAAAAGAGCCATCAAGAAGAATAACCAAACAAGACGCCTAAAAATATAAAAAGCTTAAAGAAACCCTCATAATATGAGTTTCCATACCCGTCAAAATACGGCCATCATCAAACCCGCTACCTCCTTTGACCTTCCTAACTTTCCACGAGAATCATTCTTAACTTTCACTGCAAGCACCCCAACAAAACCACACCACCCAAACCAACAAAAATCACCACGCTGTCTCCTCCATCTCCCAAAATTCCCGCATTGCCTCCGCGAACTCGCAAAGCTACAGCCTAATAAAATGAGCTCCAAAAATCAGAGACGGACCTCCATCTCTTTGGCCTCTGCTTGTTTGAATTTATCAACATCAATTTGTTTCAGCCTTGCAATCTTGCTTCCTACTTCCTCCTCCTTATCTAACAGTAAATGTCTTATGATCTGCACACATACCCTTAAAACTACTTATTGTGAGTGGAATACCCTTAATACACACAAATATTTGAATATTGCATTTTTTTCGTTTTCTTCCATTAACCACTACCGAGTTTTCTTCACGATAGCTAGATAGAGGAATACAAATATTAATTGGACTAATCAATATGCATATAGTAGATTAATCAAAGTACTTTTCATTACAAGGTTAGAGGAAAACTAACAAAAATAGATGCAAGGAAAGTGCTCACCAATTCCCATTAGGACCTCGAACTTCTAATTTGTTGAGCATGCTAGATAGATTCCTTCTTTCCCATGAATTCATAGAGAAGTTCAACCTGAGGCAATGGGGTTTAAGTAGATTTCTGTCAGATCATTGCCTTATTCTCCCCAAACAAGATGAAAGGGAATGGGCCCATAGCCTTTCAGATTCTTCAATGCATGATCTTTACACCCTGACTTTTTGGGGATTGTTAGGCGTTCCTGGACCTCTTCTCAACATCAAGGCGGGGCAGGCTTTCAAATCCATCAGAAGCTTCGAGGGATCAAAAACCATCTTAAATCTTGTGCTAGGCAAGATTTCGGCAATACTGGGGGGAAGATTCCACAGGCTGAATCTATCATTAATGAGTTGGACTTGAAGGCTGAGAGGGTCCTCTTTCAAAGATCAAATTATTTAGAAATTGGAAGCTAGGAAATCTTTCTGGGATAACAGCAAAATGTTAGAGTGGATGCCCCTACAAAAATCCAGGCTTCATTGGTCTATGAAAGGGGACAGGAACACTAGGTACGTCCATATCATAACATCCAACAGGCAAAGGAGGAACTTGGTCAATTCTGTTGGTATAGGAGGAACCACTTGGGAGGAGCCCAGTGATATTAAACAGGCCACCTTCTCATATTTCAAGCAGGCATACAAAGAAAATTGGCATGCTAAACCTTTCTTGGGGACAACTAATCCAGGTTATTTTCATACTCTTTCCTTGGATCAGAGCTCTTCTTTGATCAGGTCTTTTTCTTGTAAAGAAGTATGGGAGGCTATCTCAGGCTGTGAAGGGAGTAAAGCCCCTGACCCTGATGGGTTTAATATTTTCTTCATTAAGAAATGTTGGCCTCTTTGCAAAGACCTTTTCCTAAATTTTTTTGAGGAGTTCCACCTCAATGGCAAACTTCTGAAGGCTTTAAACTCATCCTTTATTGTCCTTATTCTGAAGGTGGAAGACCCATTATCATTGGGTGAATTCAGGCCCATCAGCCTCATTGGATGCGTTTATAAGATTTTGGCAAACGTTTTGGTCAGGAGGTTATCATCTACTATGCCATCTCTTATAGGTAGGTTCCAATCTGCTTTCGTGGGAGGGAAGGGTATCCAAGATGGTATATTAATTGCTAATGAAGTAGTTCATCATTAGAAGCTTAGAAGAAGGAAAGGGTTGCTTATTAAGCTGGACTTTGGGAAGGCTTATGACAACTTAAATTGGAAATTCATTCTAACTATGCTTAGGGAGTTTGGCTTTCCTGTGAAATGGATTGAGTGGATGAAGGTATGCAAATCTACATGTTCCCTCTCTCTTTTAGTTAAAAGATATCCCATTGCCCAGTTTCAGATGGAGAAAAGCCTTAGGCAATGTAACGCCCCATGTATACCACTGACCCAACAGTTTGTTGGAGCCCAATCACGTGCCCAAAATGCTTAAACCCAAGTTATTAGTAGTAGTTTACATGCCTCATTATATATCCAGGATCACCCATGTAGATTTTCGATGTATGTAGACGTTCAATGTGGGACGGGATGTCATAATCTCCCCACCTTTAAGACCTTGCGCCTCGTAAGGGATCGAACACTAGAGTCACTGCGGCTTAACTCCGGGTCTGTTCCCTAGTGATCAAATAAAGTTTCAACCCTACACTTGATTGTGTACATGGGTCGCTCTGATACCATTTGTAACGCCCCATGTAAACCATTGGCCCAATAACTTGTTGCAGCCCAACCACGTAACCCAAAATACTTAAGCCCAAGTTATTAGTAGTAGTTTACATGACTCATTATACGCTCAGGATCACTCATGTAGACTTTCAATGTGGAATGAAATGTCACAATCTTCTCACCTTTAAGATTTTGCGCCCTCGCAATGGGTTAAACACTATAGTCACCACCGCCTAACCCAGGGTCTGTTCCCTAGTGACCAAAAAAAAAGTCCCGACTTCACACTTGATTATATACACAGGTCGCTCTGATACCATTTGTAACTCTCCATATATGCAACTGACCTAACAACTTGTTGGAATCCAATCACGTGACCCAAAATGCTTAAATCCAAGTTATTAGTAGTAGTTTGCATGGCTCATTATATATCTAGGATCACCCATGTAGATTATGTATGTAGACTTTTGATGTGAGACGGGATGTCATAGGCAAGGGAATCCCCTATCCCCTGTCCTTTATATTTTAGAGGCAGAAGGCCTAAGCTATATATTTTCTAGATAGGGCCAGGGCCCTTAACTTGGTAGCAAGAGCAAGTATAAGGCTTATTTCAGGATCCTTAACCCATCTTCAATTCACGGATGACAATTCTTTTCAGTGAGGAGGGAGAGGAAGAAGTCAGAAACCTCAAGAGAATTCTAAGGGGTTTTGAAGTTTTGTCTGGCCTGGAGATCAACTACAGCAAATCTGTTATTTGTGGAGTAGGCCAAGAAGAAGGAATAGTCAAGGCATTCAGATATTCTAAGATGCAGATCAGCATCTCTCCCTCTAAAATATCTTGGCCTACTTTTGGGAGCTAGCCCTTCCAGATTAAAAACTTGAAAACCTATTTTGGACAGTGTAATGGCCAAATTGTCTTCTTGGAGGAGGAAGCTTTTATTTTTTGGGGGGAGGTTAGTTCTCATCAAAGCAGTTCTTGACAGTCTACCTATCTGTTACCTTTCACTCTTCAAAATGCCAGTGGCTATTTCTGTTACGCCCCAACTTTTTCTTGATATTTATTTTAGAATTTCAAATTTATCTAGTCCGGGCATTTGATAATTACGTTGTGTATATTAGAAGTGCTAGAGACATAATTGTCATTTTAAGGTACAAAACTATTTTGTATTGGCTAATTATATATATAAATTTTTATAGTTTAGAATCTGAATTGAATATTTTATTTATATTATGTTCATTAATGGCATAATTATAATTTGGTACTACAAGTCTTATTTTGGTAAAATAATGGTATTGGGTTCATCATATGTTTTTGGGTATAATCGTATTTTTATATGAATAATTATTTCCTATTAATTTATACTTATCATTATATATATAGACAAATAGCCCAGATTTTATTGGGGTTAGGGTTTTTTTTTTTTTTTTTTGTAAACGGAGTAGCAGTCGCAGAAGCGCATGACCTTTTGCTCATTCTCCTGGTAAGTTGAATCAGATCTTGCTAAATTCTTTGCCTCTTTCCCCGTCAGTGGCCAAGGAAAGAATAGAAATAACAAGTGGGTGGGTGGGTAGGTTCCGAGAGAGAGAAACAGAAGAACGGCAATGCGTGAGTTTTGATCTAGCGAAGAGAGAGAACAGAAATTGAAAAAGGTAGTGATTAGGCTCCAATCTAATAAGTGGTCAGCGTCTTTTTCTTATTTTTGTCTCATGTAGATGATATAGAATATTGGTATGATCATAGATTAGTAGGTTGGGAAAAGTCAAAGCCTATGAACATTATTCTGGTGCGGTGGGGAATTTTAAGGATATGGGTTAGATTTGTATTATATAATCTTAGTTGTTAAGTTTTTAATATAATTTCAGGTTTAGGTGTTTTAATAGTGATTGCACTTTTAAGTTAATTAAGTTATTGTTACATTTGGAATAGGTAATGATTTTATGCATTATTTATCTTGTAACAGGTTAGCGTTCTTTGTTTCGTATTTGAATTGTGTTGTCTTCCAATTCAGGTGAGTGATTTAGCATGTGATTCAGCTCTTTGGATTCCCTTTTGAGCCTATCTTTTTTTCTAAAAATACCATGTTATTCCTTATGACCTGGTATTTAATAAATTAATTCATTGACTTCATTTTTTAAATTGAAATTGATGTACCTTTTGGCATACGAGGTTTTATTTGTCATTTATCATGCTATCTTTTCATTGGCCCTTAATTATGTCGAGATTGTACAGCGACACGGGAAATATTCTTGGTGCAGGTGACTTCGGTTGTCGTTGTTCTTTGTTAATTAGGACCATGTGCTTATTTTTAAAAAGTCTAGGGAAAAGACCCGGGCAAGGCCATGGTGACCCTCGTCACTAGGGAAAAGACCCAGGTAAGGTTATGGTGAATCTAGTGCTCAACAGATTAGGGAAAATATCTGGGTAAGGCCACGGTGACTCTATTCTAGATCGACTTAGGAAAAAAATCCGGATTAATCTGTGGTGACTCTAAGTACGATGTTGGATCCAACGGGCTATAAGCTCTGAGAAAAACACTTGACATTTGGTACTTGGTGATTATGGTTCCCACTTTATTTGTGATTATCGTACTATTGTTGTGCGTTGATTAGTGTCTACCTCTTGATACAATATTTGAACCCTTGACTTTATTTGTTCGAAACCATTCTTGGAACTCTCAATTATCGCTCTTTTCTATGTATGCCGTATTTGATTCTCTACCCTTAGCATGCTACATTACTCACTGAGCTTTCAGCTGATGAATTTATTCTACATTATTTTTCAGGCGTGACAGGTCATTAGGCAAGGACTCTGGCGGCATCTTGGGACTTATTTTATTGACCTCCATAGGACATTACATTTAGTGTTAGAACTATATTTATTGCTTCCGCATCTTTTTCTAAAATTGAAGTAATTGAATTTCATCATTTTATTTCATGTTTGGAGGTACATTTTTATTGGATGGTTTGTGAGATGGTAATGCCCCACGGCTAGTTTGGAACATTTGGTTTGAATTTTGTTAATCGAAAATTGGGTTATTTAGTATCCAACATTAGTTATTTATTTTTATTATTTTGAGGCAACGTGTTTTGCAAGTTGAAACCTTATAGTTCACGACCGGTCACATCTTCTATTTTGGGGCGTGACAGTTTCCAACCACCTTCAAAGAATGAAGAGAATTTTTATGGGGAGGCTCAAGGGAAGAGGGGAGGATGAGTCTAGTAAATTGGGACATTGTCGCTAAACCACACCAACAGGGGGGTTTAGGAATTAAAAACACCTCCTTGATGAACCCATGCCTTCTTTTCAAGTGGTGGTGGAGATGTGATAAGGAAGATCAGAGCCTTTGAAGGGGAGTTATATGCGATCTTTACAATATTCCTATTGAAGCTAGACAACCTATCCCTGAGAGGAATCCAATGGGTTCTAGTATTTGGAGTACCATTATGAAGCTAAAGACCTCTCATCGGCACTTACATAACTCCTTCATGTCATGTCTTAAGACCAAAATAGGGAATGGAGAATCCATCAGGTTTTGGAGGGATACATGGAACTCTACTGGCCTAGCTCTTTGTGATCAATTTCCTAGGATCTATCAGATCGTCTTAAAAAGGAGATTAAATTGGGAGCTCTGGCCCATGACGACACCAATTATTTACAACTCAATTTCAGAAGGAATCTCTTTTACTGGTAAGAGGATGAGCTTTCTACTATACAACATATTTGGAATAACTTTAGATCTATTATTTCGGGAAGAGAGGATACGGTGACTTGGGTAACTGGGAGGGAGGGAAAGAACTGGATTTCTTAGTTAAATCTTTCTACTTAGCCTTAGACTCAGTAGTAACTAACCTGGAGAAGGCACCTCCACTTTGCGTCTGGCTTAGAATTGCTGCTCCCAAAACCCAATTTTTGTGCTGGTTGGCTTGGAGAGGCAGAGTCAAAACTGCCCATAGTTTGTTCTTCAGAGTCTGCTTGAGTATCCAGGAGGCCATGTGCTCGTTCTGTGGTATAAGATTGGAGTTTCAGGACCATTTATTACTACACCGCTCAAAGGTATGGGGGATTTGGAGCAGGTTCTTATTGATGTGGAATATTATTCAATGGGCAATTCCTTCCTCCGTCGAACAGCTCCTTCAGTGGTGGTCTGGATGGTCATTTACTATGGGTTCGAATCTGCTAGCAAAGGCCCCGTGGTACGCTCTCCCGTCTTCGATCATCTACTCCATTTGGAGGGCCAGGAATAAGCTGCGTTTCAATAGAAAGGAAGCACTATGGGCGGTTTTGGAGGAGGAGATCATATTCAATTGGGTTAGAGGGGCCATGGCCATCACCGGGACAACCCTTCGTTGGCAAGCATCCTTTACAATCCTTCAGGGATTACCCAGTGTGGGTTTTTCATATGATCGCTGGGTAATGGAGCTGTTTTTGCTTAGTTTGAGTGAAGAGTTATGAGGGCAGGGGTGTCTTCATGGTATCCAGGTCAGGTAGTAGTGGAATTTCAACATCTTGGGTGGTACAAATCCAATTTGCAGTAGTGGTTTTGGCTATTCGGATCTGTTTTGTATCTGTCTTGTAATTTGTATCTGGGTTGCCTGTATTGTTTGCTAGGAGTTTGCTCTGTTGTTGGAGGTCTGCCTCTTGTGCTAGGCCATCTGGTTCCTATGGAATGAGTTGCTCATCTGCTGCAACTTCTGCTGGTGTGTGTGCTCATCTGCTGAAATGCACAGCTTCTCCAATGCTAGCATCTCCTGCTCAGTAGTTAAACTCTGTTGTAGACTTGGGTTTTTTTTGTCTTAACTTTGTAGGCTGGTTAGTAATATGGGTATTAGGCCTTGGTTGGTGTCTTACCAACCAACACCTTGTAAACTCCTTTTTTAATATATTCTCTTTACCTTAAAAAAAAAAAAAAACAATGCAAAAGAGTCCATCAATGTAATGACACATACTGTTGGACACATCTCCAAAAGTCAGAGGTGACGCGCGGCTGGAAAATGAAAACACACAATAAGAGAATTAAACCAAAGTACACAACATATTCCAAGGAAACAAATTAAAGATAGTAATTTTGTTTCTACGGTCAAAAAAGCAAACAGGAAAGATAATGGTGAAGGAGCTATTGTGTTAATATGCGCTTCTCTTGAGCTGTTTCATGGACTAATCAAGTATTACGTGGAACATAAATAGGTTTGTTAACTTGAGCTAGAAAAAAACTACTTTTTCAAAAGTTGGCATCAAATCATGTCAAGAAATTCAATCAAGTTGCATAACCTAAGGTTTTAAGTACCAATATCGATGTAAGAATCGATTAGAGCAGTGTTTTATTTTTTGGCTCCGCAAAAAGAAATTTTTTATTAATCATAGATAGAACATTACAATGATTAATAGGACATCAAACAATTGCATCACAACGATGAAACACAGATCCTAACTACGTTGACAGTTGAGGGCAAGAGCGCACACACACACACACAATATGAAGACAAATAGGATAAGACTTAAAATTATTTTTTATTCACTCGTCGTAGAAGGACTAGATTACATGTTAATTTATACTAAACATAAAATGTAACTATATTCCTAATTAACCACCATAATGCTCATAATCCTCCACTAACTCTATTATTTTCATAACCACAAAATAAACACACAATTACTTTGTGTAACTCCAACTACTATGACTCTTGAAATACTAATTAAAATACAACTCCTAAATAAATAAAAATAAAGTTTAATTATTTCCAACAGGCATCGACTATCATTTGCCGCTTGAATCCCAAAAAACTTAAGGTTGGCAAAAAGCCACCCCAATTACAGTAAAAAATTACTACTTAAGCAGTATAGTTCCAATGCATGAGAAATGAACTATCTAAAATGGAAAACAATTGAACTTGTATATGAGGCCTCAAATGGAAGTAGAACCTCGAATTATTGAAAAGTTTTATATGAGGCCTTTAATAGTTTTCACTTCTCTCTCTATTTTTTGGTGACAGCTCCCTTGATATTAACAAGGTTGTATGTAGAATACAACCCACAATAATTTTTAAAAATTCCAAATGTCTATTTCTAAATAACCATAACATGTACATATAATTTATAATTTCACATTGAATTCATGAAGTTTAAATACGATGAACTTTTATCTTAAACTATATATCAAAGTACAATTTTTTAGTACAAATATTACAAAATTCTATATTACTCAAATGATGTATATTGTTAGTGGAGGAGAGGGGAGGCACTGTGTGGAAACTAAGGGGTCCGAAACCCTCAAAATTTGAAAAAAGAATTAAGACTTAAATATAAAATTTAAAAATTATAAAAAAATTACATTTTCTCACCTAAATTATATTCAGCTCTGTCTCTTTGTAAAAAAAAAAAATCTCTTCCCAAATCTCGAATCATAGTTTCGCCCATATATATTGTGCACAGCTAATGCTGTAAAGTATATGTAGCACTATCCTCCACCCATATATATTGTGCACAGCTAACGCTGTAAAGTGTATATAGCACTATCCTCCACTCAAATAATAGTGCCAATAAAGTAAAGAAAAATTACAATTTCAAATTAAATAAGTACATGACCCTCAGGGTGAAAACAAGGGTGTATAATCCCATTCATGTCCAGATACAAGTTATCATACTCTAACCGATTTCGGTTTGGTGTGCTTGAATCTACACCACCTACGCCTTCTTCTTCAACAGCTTTCACCACTGTGTTTGGATAC
>JABCMJ010006386.1:0-16458 GCA_014822125.1 Arbutus unedo
TCTTTTACTATATATCGTAATAATAATATGTTAAAAGTAGAGGGCGTGACAAAAGGTCAGAAACTCCTATTGGTCGAGTGATTCCCTCCCTTGAGGGTGTATTGAAACTTAAAAAGGAAGGATAAATTTCCACTTTAAAAGGTAAGATAAATAAATTTTTTTCCTAATCTTATGACTTCTGAGTCTATTAAAAATTTTGAAACAAAAATAAATTCTCTTTTAATTTTTTATCTTCTACATAAATATTTGAAAGAGAATGTATTCACTCGGCATCTTTCTGTACTATATATATATATATATATATATATATATATATATAAATATTCAAAAGGATCCGAAAGTTCATTCATGAGTTTTAGATTTTCACTTCAACTATTCTTTCTCTCGCTCTCTATATTTTCCCTTCAACTATTCTTTCCATTTTTTGTTGCGTTGCGTGTGACAATCCTCCAGTAAAAAAAACATTCTCTTCATGTTTAGTTATCATTGACATCTATATCTAATTAGTCTCTGAGTCTCTTGAACAGCTTTTCCAGATTTGCCAGGTGATCATCTAAGCCACAAGACTTGGCAATCATGTCATCTACGTAAACTTCGATCTCTTTATGCATCATATCATGGAAAAGAGTGGTCGCATTGATTTTTGTCATTGTTGTGGGGACTACAAAATACAGCACTTAAACGGTTAATATGAACAGAAGGCAGCACGGGCGACTCGCGCTTGTGCCTAATCAGGTCCTTGTCTGAACCAAGGATGGTACGTATCGGATCGGATCAAATTGACTCAATCTAACTAAGGGCGCTTAACCATCTAACTAGCTAAAACCCCGCATCAGCCCCGAGAAGGGTGCAAGCACATTTAAAAGTGCGCATTGAAAGGAAACCATGCAAAGCAGTGGATGCAAAAAACGAAGCAAGGTATAAAAATATCAATGCCTTTTATCGTTGATTTGCTTTTTGAGTAGATCACGTTCTCATTGAACCATTGGAGGGTATTTCGGCAAGTGGCCGAGGTGTTTCTAATGGGTGCTTTCTCATGCAGATTGAATTAAGAGATCAAGACTTATCATACTCATGCGCTTTCTAGCTTGAACAAGAATCGTGAGGAAGTCTCAAATTTTGATCCTCACAATTGGTGACCAAAGTGGGAGCTAGCGGAGCAAAAACAATTGTGGCAGAAGTCAACCTCGAATCTCGACCTATTCTAGTCATGCGAAAGCACAAGAAGAGGCAAAACATGGGGCAGGAGAGGCATCGAATGGAGAAATGAACGATGTTTTAAAACCTGTCCCAACAAGCCCCGAAATCTTGACCCTAGTCGAATAAGTGGGGGTCAACAAGGTGTTGATAACGCGGATGGATAAACGGGACAAAGAAATCAAACGCATTCAAAATAATTAGATGAATCTGATGTCGTCTCCCAGCGGGAGGGGAGGAAGGATGAACGCCAGAATCAGGACATAACGGCAAGAGGCCATATTCAAGACCAGCTATGTAGGTTGCAACAGGATTCACCTAGACGAGAGTTCTAGGAGAACAAAGACAAGCAGGGAAGGAGCGCCCGTAAATGAAGAGTTACCTACAAATATGTCGATGACAGGTGAAGCTCGGAATGGGGAGAACAACGCAAAAAATTGGACAAACAGACTAAATAAATAAAAAGAAGTAGTGATTCAGAAGAGAAAGATACTGACACTCCCTTTACCTGAACTATCATGCTGGCAACGATCCTTGCTAAATTTAAGATGTTGTCATTCCTGCTATTTGATGGGGCCAGCAATCCCCACAACCACCTCCAGCATTACTCACAATTCATGATCCTCTACAACCACGGTGAAGCCTTAATGTGCGTGATATTTTTGTCCAATCTCGGACACCTGGCCCCTCGATGGTTCTAGAAGCTCATCTTCACCAATGTCAGCAGTTTCATGTAGTTGAAAATGGGATTTAACGTGCGATTCTTCTACACCAAGAATACCCCAGAAATGATGTAGGGGTTAGTGACCGTGAAGTTAGTAAAGGGGGAACCCTGCGAGTGTGTGCGCAACGGTATTGGAACTAGTACAATGAGGTTGAAGATCCCGTGGAAGCATTCACAGTGGGCACATTCAAAATAAGAGTCAAGAGCTAACTAGAAAGAGCCCAATGAATCTACAGTCACTCATGAAAATGGTCGATGAGTTTGTTGACGTTAAGGAGGAGCTCTTGATCGAAGAACAATTGAAGGAATATGTACGACGAGAGGGGAAAAGGGAGAGAAGCGACGGGAAGAATCACGATGGGCACAATGGAAGGAAAGAACGATGCTTTGGGACCAATGAGCTCAGGAAAAAAAAGAATAGATCACGGTGGAGATCTGAACTGAAGGGAGGCTCATAAATTGAAGTTCAATCAACCATTGTCGAAGATCCTTTCAGAAATAGAAAAGGAGGCTTACTTTCGCGCCCCGGCTCATATGAAGAGATCCAAGAAATAGAGACCCAAAGCTGCAATGTGATTTCCACAAAGACTATGGACATATGACAGAGAGATGTTACTCGCTCAGAAGATGGCTCAACCACCTTGTTTAGCGTGGGCACATAAGGCAATTCTTGGGCGAACGAAAGAGACGTGATCGGAGACAAGGAAATACCATAACCGAAGGATCGGATTCAGAACCACTCAGAGTGGAGACGGTCATCATGATGGGTTTGAGGAAGTTGGCAGAGTTAAGAAAGCAGATCAACGATAAACAAACAAAAAGAAAAGGCCCACCAAATCGTCGCAATAAAGGCGCCGCATGGCAACATTTCTTCTGGTGATAGAGACATGGAGTGAGTAGATTACCCCCATTACGACTGGCTAGTGCTAACTTTACAAATAAACAAGTACAAGGTGCAACGGGTGCTCGTTGACACAGAAAGTTCAACAGATGTTATGTTCCACCACACTGTTGAAAAACTCAGATTCAAGGCCGAGGATCTAACTTTCGGTAACACACCGCTTTATAGTATCAATTGCAGTTGAAAAGAGCCGCTTTGCAAGATAACTCTACGAGTCAAAATTGGAACATAATGAAAGACTGCGAATTCTTGGTACTCGTCGTCCCACTGATGTACAATGTTATTATAGGGAGGGGTTGGATCTCTAAACTCGAGTCTGTTTCATCAACGTACCACTAGAAGATCAAATTCCCAACACCAAAGAGAATCCAAACCATTCAGGGTTTCCAAATTATCACCAGAGAATGTAAGTTCATGATACTTAGGAGGGAGGAAAGAGGAAAACAGATACACGCGATCAAGGTTCGCAATCAACCTATCCTAGATGACATGGGCGAGCTTCCCGAACACAAGAGGATTGACAAACTCCTCAAAGTTAGGGTTGACCCGCATGATGGCGAGCGACACTTTTCGGAGCTACCATGATTGAAGATGAATGCACCAAGATGATACGGTTCCTCAACAAGAACATTGAGGTTTTCGCATGGACCCCGTATGATATGCCAAAGGTAGACCCAGCGGTAATGAGCCACCACCTAAATGTAGAAAGGATGCCCTCCCAGTAAAACAAAGGAGCCGAGGATCCACTATACAACAGGTGAATGCGGTGAATGAAGAAATCTCAAAGTTGTTAGATGCTAGCACGATAAAGGAATTGGCCTACCTCAAATGGTTATCGAACACGATCGGCGTGAAAAATAAAAATGATAAATGGATGGTTTGTATAGATTTCATGAATCTCAATAAGACATGTCCCAAAGACCTGTTCCCCCTACCAAAAATAGATTAGCTTGTGGACTTGACAGCCATTCATCACCAAATGAGCTTCCTAGATGCGTACTAGATCAGGAAAATGCTTCCTTCATCACTCTGCTGGGTGCGTATGTTACAAGGTCATGCCCTTTGGACCCAAGGATACGGGGGCCACCTACCAAAGGTTGGTCATAAAAACATTCACGGAAAGGCCTAGGTGAAGCATGGAGTTATACATCGACGACATGTTGGTTAAATCAAGGCAATCGGAGACATATCTCCGCGACCTCCATGCAACATTCGACATTCTCTAATCATATGAAATGAAGCTCAATGCCTCTAAGTGTGTCTTTGGGGTGGAGTAAGAGAAATATCTAAGCTATCTGATTACATGAAGGGGAATCGAGACCAGTCCAGAATAGGTGAGGTAATGGCCGAACTAAAACTGCCAACTCGGGGATAAGAGATACAAAAGCTAATGGCATGACGGTGGCCTTGAATAGGTTCATTAGTCGATCGTCTGATAAATGTCTACCTTTCTTTCAATTGATGAGGAAAAGTACCAAGTTCAAGTGGAGTGAGGAATGCGACCTTGCAATGAGGAGCTTGAAGTGCTACCTGGCTAGCCCATCGTTGCTCTCAACACCCGTTCCCCGTGAAGGCTTGATTATGTACTTAGTTGTGTCTGACTGCGTGGTTAGTGCATCTTTGATGCGAGAGGAGGAAAAAATTCAATCACCAATTTACTATGTAAGTATAACCTTGCTTAGTGCGGAAATAGGGTACCCATCCCTCAAAAAGTTGGCTCTGGCATTGCTTATCCTGTCACGAAATTTATATCACTACTTCTTGGCCCACTCTATCACGATTTATACAGAGCCGTTAAAGGTGTTAATGAGGAAATTGGATATGACCGAAAGATTATCAAAATGGGCTGTGGAACTCAGCCAGCATGTCATCAACTATTTACCACGAACAACCATCAAAAGACATGTCCTGGCTGATTTCGTTGCTGAGTTCACAAAGCCAAAGGGGTCTAATGCCGAACAAATTGGCAAGGTAGGAGTAGAAAGCGGCACAAACAACGAAATCCCAATGCATGTTCCAAATGAATCACCGAAGGTCATAATTGAGGAGTTAGGATGTTGGCATCTACATTGCAACCAAGGTTCTGAATAACAGATCTGTTTGAGTACCAATTTTTCTACTGGTATGGTATGTATCGGTACTGGTTATATAATCGGTACCGTATTGGATTTATCGCAACTATCAATATATATGTATAAACCATAGAGAGAGAGAGAGAGAGAGCCAAAAAATAAAAATAAAAATTACTTTTTCCACACTTTTTAAAAAAAAATCCGGTATTGGACAATATGGCTGGTATTAGCCGGTACCCGACCGGTACTGGTCAGTATTTAGAATGGTATGATATTAGAGGTTTCTAGTACCATTTTTATGCCAAAATGGTATGTACCAACTGGTACTACTGGTATCGGTACGGTATTAATGACCTTGATTGCAACGGCTTAGCAAATGTCAAAGGATGAAGTGTTGGCAGCGTAATCACCAACCTCGAAGGAACAATAATTGAATATTCAACCACATTCAGATTTCGGGCATAAAACAACAAGGCTGAGTATGAAGCAATTATAGTTGGGCTATGACACACCATCGCCCTGAAGGCGATGCCAGTCACAATTCACTATGATAGTTAGTTGGTAGTTAAGCAGATCAAAGGAGAATACGAAGCAAGGGATGATCGCATGGCGACTTACGCTCTGATCACTAAACAACTGATGAAAAGGCTGGAAAATATGGAAATCAAGCAAGTCGTGAGAGAGCATAACCAACACGCCATAGTTGTGCTTAGTTTTATTTGGAGTTCTTAGAATTTAGTGTATCATAATAGTGTTATTCAAAGCACTTAGATCTCTTTGTGACTCCTTGAATGTAAATTTGTTATCAAGTTGACCATTTGAAATCAAGTTTTATTTCATTATCTCATGACTGTACATATTCTGTTTCTAGTTTCGAGTTTCACGTGTCAATACTCAAGAAAATCCTCTTAGTTGAGGCAAGAGAATATATAACACAAATACCTAGTAGTTGTTGGTTTTTAACTGTCACATTAACTTAAAAAGATAATTATAAGCATTTTCTGACATGCTCGCACACAAATTTAATCCTGTATAAATATTTGAGCCAACAACGGTGTAAAGACCGCCGAGACAACAACAAACTAATGTGGTCCGGGGGCTCTTTTCTTTACCTGACGTTACGACATTAACGTTGTTCTTTGCATCGTTACTTCCTCTATTTGCCCCATTCGGCTAGGGGAGGTTCTGCTCTGCTTCTCTTCGTTCTCTTCTTGCTTCCTCCAACTGATAATACTTGTCAATATGACATATGAGCTCATCCATTTCACTAGGTTAGACAACATTAAATCTTTAAAGATCGACCTTCTATGGTATCAATCCAATTTGTAGGACGTGGTGACAATGGCTAGGTTGCGCCTTTGGATCTTATTGAATAGCTCCCAGTACTAAGCACCATACTAGCAAAATGACTTGTTGGCTGACTTCTAAGGGCTGAGCAAGGAATCCACCTCCTTCTTTTATTGAGTGCTCATTACAGTTAGAGCAAGGAAGGAATGTGAGAGCTCTTTGAAAGATGATATCAACCTATTTAGTAGCTTTTTAAACCATACGAGGTTGAGTTCCTCTAAGCTATAGAGGAATAACTTGCACATCAGTGTGTTGTCATTGTTGTAGAGGTACACCATCTACCTGAAATGCATCATATGGGCGTAGGCATCCGCTCACTAGATGTGACATGTTTCAAACTTGTCTTGACAGATGGGGCCGCATTTCGGTGGTATACAATGATGGCAAATTCCCTTTTTTGGTTAGCCTAGTAAAGTAATCCATCATCAGTCTTGGAGAGTGAGCGAGTGAACCAACCCAACAAACAAGGAAAGGATGCCTCTCGCGACATCTGCGAATGATTTGAGCCGCATGAAGGGAAACTCTTAGGTACAATTTGTTTGATTTTATGTGTTTGTGTGTGTGTGCGTGTGGTTTTTTTTTTTTTTTTTTTGGGGGGGGGGGGGGGACAGGGTCCCCCTATTCGGTTCATACTTCTAAAATTTTGGGGGATTGAATCCCTGTGGTGGCTTCACCTTATCAACCTCCTTGGAAAGGGGAGAGGAAATGAGTTGTTGCGGTATGGTTTACGAGTAAGACCTCGTCAATTGAGCCTCTTACACAACTGGTCTCCTCTACTTGTGATCGAGATTTTCGCAGAGGTCTTCACATCCTTTCACTCCTGTCAATGGGAATGCTCCTACCGATTGTGATGCTGAGGGGAATGATCCATCTGCCTTTCTCTCCGGTGGCCTAGTTAGCTTTCGTGAGTGGATGTTTCCTCAGAACTCTGATTGGTAGAAGAGATTGAGTAGAAGCTGTTGATTGAAAACTCTCATAGCCCTTAATGCACTAGAATTCGTGGTCAGCCTTGGTGCCCGTCGTGCGAGGGCCACTCTCAAATAGGGCTGCATTCACAGTGTTTATCCCTATCGTAATCATGACGCTCGGTATTGCCATGGTCGCCCAGCTGTTCCTGCCCATGCATCTTTTATTTCCTGTTATGCCCTCTCTTTTCTAGGAAAGGCGTTTTGCGCCACATCTTTTGCCGCTCGAACTGAGAGGCTTCTCCTGTGTGTTGAGACAAATTTGTGGTGTTCAACTACTCTATTTCCTCCCTCATGGCCATGAGGAGCTGTCTTTCTTATTCAATCGAGCCTCCATGCGCTCATAGGACCGAGTGTCAATGCCAACTTAAGGGTAGGAGGGGTGAAGGCACTAGTTCCTTTGATTGTCGCCAACCGCTGGCCTCAAGACCTATCCCTATGTTTCTCGGCCATCTTGTGACTGAACTACAGTCACCATGGTTGACAGAGAAGACGTCTGTGATTCAGGTGAGAGAGAGTTTGGTTGAAGGACTCCCACTGTGGTTGCCAAATTTGAGAGTTTAAATTCTTGGTAACTGCTCTTCGGATGGACTTGAACATGTTCCCCGCCTCGGTTGCAAAACACTAAACTCTTCGTTAGTGCCCCTCAAACATAGGTCAACGGAAGACACTCTGATGCTTAAGTTAGTCCCTGATAGGAGGAAGAAACTAAGTGAAAAGCTTGAATGTGAGTTTTTGCATGCCTGAGATTGGAGTGCCTTGGTCCTATTTATTAGAGGGTTTGCCAGGACATGAAGTACGTGACACCAAGAATATTGCACCGTGGACTGTATATTACGCTGCTGCTGCCACGTGCTCCACATTCGCGTGAATCGTGCGCAACTCTACCACGCCTGGTGTAAGGACCTAAGATTTTTTTTGCATTTTAAATTATTAATTCGAAATATGCTACATTATGCACAGTTGATTTATTTTTATGTGATTCCGGACTTTTAGTAGCGAGGCTTGAACCTGGGAGTGTTATTTTGATACGTACGCATTAGGAAAAGTGTTGGTTTATTTTGGAACATTTTCGCTCATCAAAAATCAGATTTTAAAGGGAGGAAGCCATAAAGCATTTCATTTGAGATACCCCTCTCTCTCTACCATTGCTCTCCCTTCTCTCTACAAGTTACCAAGTTCTACTTCACCACTTCCATATGCCTTCAAGACATTGTGGGATTGCTTCATGCTTAGTAGCTATCCAAGACTTGATTGTGATTTCAAGACCTGTATCATGTGTTTATACTAGGTTTTGGTAGTTGGATTTATGTTTAGATCATGTATTTTGAGTAGCGTGGAAGTTTTAGGCGATTTGCAATATGTTGGAAATTTTTTGAGATCAACTAGGTCGCTTGAGCGACGTGTGCATTTTCTTGGTCACTCTAGCAAATTGTAGGGTGACTTGTCCAACGACTTTTACTATCTATACTGAGAGTCGCTCGATCAATTTTGACTGATTGGTTTGAGCATGTTTTGGGATTTTGGAGTTATTTGAAGGATTTTGGATCATGGATTATCTTATGATGATATATCCCTCGTATTGAACATTTAAATTATGATTAATGCATGTTTATAGAGATTGTTGATACATGATGAACGACGAAAAATTGATAAATGAATCTATGGATTGTGTATTCGCATTGGAACGATGCGACAGTTTGCCTTTGACGGGAGACGTGCTAGTTTTGATGAGTTTAGTTTCCATTTGAAATTATGCTAGTGGATAACGATATTGTCTAGCCACCGTAGGGTGATATGTTAGTCGAGAAATGTGAATTTAGAACTTGATATGTGAACTGTGAATCTGTTAATGAAAATATTATCTCGTGATTGTGATTTAGAGATTGTGTAGTGTATTACTTACATTGAACTGTCATTTTACGCATGTTATCATTAACTATTCATGAGGCATGCCGAACCATTGCATACTCATATAATATTGGCTTAGACATTTCTACTGGACTTTGTGGCTGATCCCATTGTTTTTCAGGTACCGTTCCAGAGCCATGACATGAATTGCTTGGGATGCATGGTGATCCATATTTTTTAGAGATATCATTGTAGGAACTATTTAGCATATTTTGAACTCACTTTTTGAAAAATATAGTGCAACTCTTCTCTTGTTCATTTTCTATAATTAGAAGTAAATTGTGTTGTAACTATTCAAACTTGTTATTTTGGGTTAATTGGGTAGGGAGTGTCATTTTTGAGTTGTAATACACTTTGGTTAAACACTTATTGGTAATCAACGAAAATGGAATTTGGGTTGATTGGTGAGATATTGTGAGGTTTTGGTATTAAATATAATTTATTATATTGTTTTGATAACAAGAGCGTGACATCTGGCGACTGACATGCCCCCCACATCCTAATTGGTAAATGCCTAAATCAGAGTACCATGTCTCGCTCATCCCATGTTGAGCTCAATGCCCATGGTAACACAGTGGAGCAAAGGTCCCTGGGGGATGACTTCGTGAAGCTCTCATTTGTACTGACCATATGAACAAGCTCGGTCTAGACGGTAGTCTTGTGCCTGATTGGGCATGTGGTATGTCGTGCGTACTCGTCAACACTTCGGCCTTGTAATGACTAATAAAAAATTGTCTCGGTCTGGCCCTTCCTAAGGTGAGTTGGGCAAGTAAATGCTAGAGTGCCCAAGGCCTAGATCCACGGAGCCTGGCTATTACAATTGATATGTGGGATCCACGACATTGGATGCAATACTCAATTAAAAAAATTCTTTTTCTTTAATGGTCTTTGATAAGTGACCTAGAGGGGGCTGAATAGTTGGACTTCTCTTTTTTCTATTTTCAATCAACTCAAACAAACGATTAAGCGCAACAAGATAATAGAATCAAAATAAAGTACTGTAAATAAGTAAATTAGGAAACGAAAATTTTTATAGTGGTTGGGCAATATGCTTATTCCACTCTTAGTGATTGCTCCCTTAAACAATCACCGTTTCCACTGTGATCCAATACGTACACAAGATTGGTTTATGAGGCCAACTCTTCTTTTACAATCACTTTTACTGATACACGCAGACCAAGCACTCAACTTCTCTTTGCAATCGATACTCGCAGATCGATGCCACTCCTTGGTACATGCAGACCAAGTTCTTCTAAGAACTTTTCCTCCCAACTAGTATACACAAAACTAGTGCAAGACTCGCAATGAATCACTACAGTAAAATACTTCCAAACAAAAACACAACGAAAAGATAGTGAAGGAACCCTAACTGAATCACAGTGGAATGGGTTCACTTTATCACAAGGTAGGATTTGTGGTGTGTGGATTTATCCAAGAGGATATACAAGTGAAAAATCAATACTCAGAATCTAAAGTAGTTTGCAAGTGAAAGACTTCTCTGAGGTAGATGATGAACAGTGAATATTTCCAAAGCTCTGTTTGTTCTTTTTCTTCTCAATGTTGTAGCTTATTCAGTCGTCTTTCGTTTTGCCTCCAACTGTCTTTCAAATCAAGCTCTAGCAGCTCATCAAATTGGAAATCTTCCAATCGAAATATTCAGCCATCACAAGCCAATTTGGTCCTGAAACAAATCTTTCCATAGCAATAGTCAATTTTTTTCCCTATTAAGACCCAATGGCTATGAATCCAAGAAATATAGTAAGATATCTCAAATCAATGACAGATTAATCAATCAAGGATTCTTCCCAAAAAGGTATATAATATTCCTGAGAAATCATAGGGAGAAATACAATCAAACTGTTGCTTAAATTAAGCTTGAATTTGTCAGACTGCTTGCTGGCTTTCTTGTCAGATTTCTGGCCAGCTTTCTAGAAATACTACCGGATAGAAGGCTGGATGGACTTCCGGATGACACATACCTACTCAGTCCTAAGATACTGCATCTCATCTTCTTTTCATTTCTTAGCTAAATTCTTTCAACATAACTTTTCATGTTATCGCATATTTGATTGAGGAATTCTCACATCGAAACATTAGATTTAAAGAATTTTGATATACAATGCATTCATAGGCTAGCATAATCCAATAGCAATATATTCATTTTGGCAGACCAAACCAAACATCATTGAAAACATGTTTACCTTTCAATCTCCCCCTTTTTGATGATGGCACACCATAAGCATGCAAAATGAATATGCCAAACCAAGAAGGATTAAGGTAGAAGATATCCAAATATGAATCCATTCAACTCATGGAGGAAGGATTAAGGTAGAAGATATCCAAGTATGAATCCTTAATCATAATGCATTCAACTCATGAAGTGCAACCAATCAAAGACCAAAATAAGAATACCACAACAATGTTTGGTCATTAAGTCACTTCATGCCTTTTTTTTCCCCTGTGACATAATCAAAAATAGTAAGTGTCCGAGTAGTAAGAAAATGGCTCAAGAATATCTGTAGATCATAATTGGGAGTTTTCTCCCCCTGAGTTTGTGATTCGGGTGCAAAGCAAATTGGAACAGATTATGAATGACACATAGATAGCAATAATTCCATGGGAAAGACTGATTTGATGATGAGGAAATATGTATCAGACGTCAATGTGCACAAAATGAAACGTCTTACTATCCAAATATCATCACAGTTGTATAGAATAGTTCCCCCTTGTTGCTCCATGAAGATGTTCGCCAATAGAGCAACCATATGTAATATCTAATAAAAAGCTTTGCACAAGCTATCATTAGTGATATCACTAGCATATGCATAAAAGAGTAGGATATTACACTAATAGATGTTACAAGTCTGCTCGACTATCCCCTCAAGAATTTGATAGACATATAAGTACACAGAGCTTGCAAAATATTATTATGGTACGTAAAACATGACACCATACTTCTAAAGCTCATATGATAACAATCACCAGGTCATCACTTATGATATGCACAGGAAATCATGGACCCGAACCATGTTACCAATATCATAGAGTGCGAGATATGCAAATCTCAAATCGAGAGTCTAGATTATATAAGACACACCAAAAAATTGTATATGGAATTTACAACTCGATGGTATGCTATTAGAATGTAGTCTTCCAAACTTCTTCTTTTCATGATCATTTTGAAATCATCAAATGATATCTCATTAAAAATTATGCACAAGCAAGCATTGGTTGTCTTAAGAGAGACATCATCAAAGCTTATAGAATATGCACAATCACTTGATAAGCCATGAAACATAGGATAACCATATAAGTGCTATGGGCTATTCTCGAGAAAGAAGAGTGCATAGAGTCATATTATGATCATGAAACGCTTCAACTAAAGCACTTCTTCATTTTCATTTTACATATCAAACCTTTTGAAGAACCACTTGAAGAAGGATAAAGTTCTAAAAACATGTGCATGCTATCAATTGATAAGTCATCTTTCTAGATAGAAAGAGCTTGACCAATTTTATTTTTAGGTTTGTTTGGTATCATCCGGTCACACGTCCGAACTCAAGGCTGGTTGACCGGCCAGTCATCTGGTTGTGGATCTAGTCGACAATCCGGAATATGCTGCAACCTACTGCTATTTTTGAAAAGCTTAATATGCCTTATATGCATGAAAACAAAGTAAAAATAGAGTGTTTTAAAAAAAGTTTTGATGAAAAATGAATACCTAAGATAGTTTGGATAATCAAAATACACATGCATGATTCAAAAACAACTCTTATGGGAATCAAGGTGATCAATGATAAATTCAAGTCATAAAATCATATCAGCCTATTACAATATATGAAGGATAGAAACTTCTCCCAATTGAAATTTTTCAATTCCAATATGTCGATAAGGTTTTTGTGAAGTTCTTCTCCTCTTGAGGTACTGCAATATCTTGATGATAAACTCCATTGATTGCATTCCTGTTAGTAACTTCACATCCTCGATATCATCCTGCAATATCTTATTAACAACTTTGCACAACCGGTCATTAGCGGATTCACGGGATGGAACTCCCAATGATATATGAATGTTAAGAATAAGATCACTTAGAATCCATGGAATCAAAAGACTAAATTTGGATCACATAATGCATGTTCAATTATTCTCATCTATTCTTGATATGTTCTGTGCTCTACATGAAATGACGAGATGAGATCTGTTATACCCAATTGCATACATAGAGTGATCTAATCTTGAAGCTATTAAAAGAACCACTTGATGCAGTTATACCAAAACATATGCTATAAGATAAATTCATGAAGTGATCAATAATAGGTATGTTATAGAGTGGTTTTTTCAAACAATAAGATGTATCCAAAAGAATGCTCAATAAAATGACCCATCTATCATTATATATCTACTTGTGATCATCAGCATTCTACAAATCATACATATCACCAATTCCAAGAGTAGACCAAGTTAGGAATAATAAACCATATTCAAATTATACTACATTTTATGGTAAATGGTATCACAAGTCACATGCAAATGTAAGGCTGGTACAGTTACCAATTTCCAAGCAGTTCCTATTGCTTTGATGCATCTGTAGAATAAGCATTTGTTTTCTTTAACCATTGCTTCGCCCTTCCCTTGTATTGGCATATTGTTCCTTTGGTTCTTTCCATTTGGATGTCTAATCCTTGATGTTGAGCATTGACAGTTACACTTTTTTCCATTTGTCTCAAAGCTTCTTGTCGTTGTTGTCGAGGTTTATACTTTCATTCTTGTCTTGGCTTTGGAGAAAGGAAAATTTTCCTCCTTCTAGGATGATACCTAGATTGTCTCTTGTTTGAATACCACTTGGAATTACTTGTATATGCCTTTGAATCCTTGAGTCCTGCATGTAAACATTTGTCCTGTGGTACCCATTTCCATTTGGGTCCTGAATTGTTAGCCTTTCTTTTAACGCAATTAATTCGAATGTGACCAAGTTTGAAATAGTAATGACATCTAATATTTGTAAAAAAAGCTTGCTTGGTATAGAACAGTTTGATATGCTTCTTTTGTGCAACATATTTAAACCAGTAGATGCATTAAATCCAACTCCAGACTGATTTTCAAAATCCATTTGTTTGATAGTCAAGGTGCTTATGTTTTTTTATTCTCCAATAGGCTTTTCACACTCATTCTCTTTTTGTTTCAATGAAGTTTCAAAAAATATAATTCTATCTTTTAATGTAACGACTTCATTTTCTAAAGAAGATACTTTCTTTTAAGATCGATGTTGTTCAAGACAAACTTTTTTGATTCATTTGGAGTTCTTCAAAGGCATCATGGATGTTTTCATTATCTGAGATATAGTCACGATCATGTAAACTATTATTTTCATCTATAGAAGCGATAAAACCTAAATCACATACCTCGAAGTCAGAGACATCTGACTCGTTATCATCCCATGTAGCTAAGGCCTTTTTCCCTTTGTGCTTAACACGACAATTGATGGCTAAGTGTTCAATCTTGCCGCAATTGAAGCATCTCTTATTTTTTGTTTCTTGATTATACTTTGAACTTCCTTCTCTACTCTTTCTGATGAGTCTTCTGAATTTATTTGCGAGTAGGGTCATCTCCTCCTCATCATCGTTCTCTTCCTCTTTTGTAGAAGTTTGAAATGCAATGTTCTTTTTTGGGTTTTCTTCTTCTTCTTCATCTTCCATGTTTAACACGATTTCATGAATCACAAGTGACCCGATCAATGCATCTATGGTCAAGCTTCTCAAATCTTTCGCTTCCTCAATGGCGGTTACCTTTGGTCTCCATTCCTTCGGTAATCCTTGCAAAATCTTTCTCACGATTTCCACAGTAGGGATTTCTCTACCAAGCGAGTTTAGACCATTTATAATATCCATAAGATGAGCAAACATTTCAATGATAGTTTCTCTAGATTTCATTTTGAACATTTCATATTTATGGACTAAGGTGCTAATTTTGGAATCTTTAACTTGATTGTTTCCTTCGTGTGTGAGTTTTGAAGTATCCCAAATTTCGTTTGTAGTTTTAAGAATGGAAATATGATTATATTCTTCTAGTCCCAGTGCACAATAAAAAGCATTCATCGCTTCGGAATTTAATGTGTACCTCAGTTTTTCATCTCTCGTCCATGTGGACCTTGGCTTGATTGTTGTCTCGCCTCTTTCGTTGGTTATGGTTGGTAGACTATAGCCTTCTTCCACAATACTTCGTAAATCAAAATCCATCGAATCAATGAATATTCTCGTTTTGTTTTTCCAATACGTGTATTGTGTACCGTTGAAGTATGGTGGTCGAATTACAATGCCTCATTCAATTTGTGTTGAGGTTGAGGTTGCCATAGGATCTCCTTCCAGTTGTTACACTGCCTTTCGAAGGTTCCAAGCTTTGATACCAATTGATAAGTCACCTAGAGGGGGGGTGAATAGGTGGACTTCCCTTTTTTCTATTTTCAATTAACTCAAACAAATGATTAAGCGCAATAAGATAATAGAATGAAAACAAAGTACTGAAAATAAGTAAATTAGGAGACGAAGATTTTTATAGTGGTTGCGCAATGTGCTTAGTCCACTCTTAGTGATTGTTGTCTTAAACAATCACTGTCTCCACTATGATCCAATACTTATACAAGATTGGTTTATGAGGCCAACTCCTCTTTTACAATCACTCTTACCGATATACGCAGACCGGTACACCTAGCTTGATACACGCAGACCAAGCACTCAACTTCTCTTCACGTAGATTGATGCCACTCCTTGGTACATGCAGACCAAGTTCTTCTAAGAACTTTTCTTCGCAACTGTTATACACAAAATTAGTGCAAGGCTCACAATGAATCACTATAGTAAAATACTTCCGAACAAAAACACAACAAAAAAATAGTGAAGGAACCCTAATTGAATCATAGTGTAATGGGTTCACTCTCTCACAAGGAAGGATTTGTGGTGTGTGGATTTATCCAAGAGGATATACAAGTGAAAGATCAATACTCAGAATCTAAAGTAGTTTGCAAGTGAAAGACTTCTCTAAGGTAGATGATGAACAATGAATATTTCTAAAGCTCTGTTTGTTCTTTTTCTTCTCAACGTTGTAGCTTATTCAGTCGTCTTCGGTTTTGCCCACTGTCTTTTAAATTAAGCTCTAGCATCTCATCACTTTGGAAATCTTCCAATCGAAATATTCTGCCATCACAAGCCGATTTGGTCCCGAAATAAATCTTTCCATATCAATAGTCAATTGTTTTCCCTATAACACTCCAAATATTTTCTTTAAAATAATAAAACGTGTTAGTTATTTTCTATTAATATATATATATATATATATATATATATA
>JABCMJ010006387.1:0-71752 GCA_014822125.1 Arbutus unedo
ATGAGCACATCATTTCATCCTTGGATAGATAGATAGTCAGAGCGAATAATATGGACCTTGGAAAACATGCTTAGAGTATGTGTCCTAAATTTCTGAGGCAATTGGGAGAGACATTTACCCTTAATGGAGTTCGCATACAACAACTATCAAGCGAGTATCGAGATGGCACTGTATGAAGCACTCTATGGGCATCCATAACAATCACCTATATGTTGGACAAAAGTAGGAGAGACTACCCTTTTGGGACAAGATATTGTGCGGGAGACCACACAGAAAGTCAAAGTCATCCGACAACGACTATTGACAGCACAGAGCAGACAAAAGAATTACGTAGACAAGAGGACTAGACCTCTGACCTTCAACGTCAAAGACCATGTATTCTTGAAGATCTCACTGCATAGAGGAATCATCATATATGGGAAGAGAGCAAAGCTATCACCACGATATATCAGAGCATTAAGATTTCACAACGTGTCGGAAAAGTCGCCTACTGTTTAGCACTTCTACCTTAGATCGATCGTGTGCATAACGTATTCCATGTATATATGCTCAAAAAGTACATTGCACATTCGACCCACGTCCTCAACTGGGAAAACGTCACCATCGACGAAGACACCACTTGTGAAGAGCAGCAAATACGCATCATCAACCATGGAGAGAAGGCCTTACGAGGAAAGACCATCCGTCTTGTCCAAGTACTATGGCGTCATTGCAATATTGAAGAATCAACTTAGGAAAGAGAAGACATCATCCAAACCATTTACCCACACCTTTTTGTTTCTAACACCTGGTAATTTAGGGGATGAAATTCGTTAACGGGGATAGGTTGTAATGACCCGAGATTTTAAATACATAACTCAAACAATCTTTATTATTTTCTATGTGTGGTTGTGTAGAAATCTTTTAATAAGGAATTTCTTATTTTGCTAAAATGCAGACCTTTCATTTTCTAATCAAATTTTATTGGTCTGAACTATTGAATGTATTTAAAACATATTTTTAAGAGTACTCGTGAGAAATCAACTCAAAATATTACTCGAAAATGCTTGATTCATGCAATATTACTTAACTATAAGTAAAAGTAATAATAAGTTATATTACTATATTATTATAACTAGATAACTATGTATATCATGACTACATAACTATGTATATGTGTGTGTGTATGTGTGTATGTATATATGTGTGTGTGTGTGTATAAATATATATATATATATATATATATATATATACTAATGAGGGATTCCTCATTTTGCTAAAATGAGGACCTCTCATTTTTTATTATATTTTAATGATTTGAACCGTTTAATATATTTAAAACGTATTTTTAAGGGTAAACGCAAGAAATGTGGGGTACAACGAGTGGCGGTAGCGGCGATTTAGGTCGAGAGAGGAAGGGTTAGCAGAGGTGGATTGGGTTTTTTTTTTAAAAATTTTGGGGGTTTTAATCCAGACCTTTAGATTTGAGTCAATCCAAGGGTTATATGTTTGGTCTAGTATTGGTTTAAAAAGTCTTAGTCTCTTGAGTCCGAAAACACCCACATCCCCCGTCACCTCCCCGCGAAAACACACACATCCCCTTGTCACCTCCCTCTCCCATCCACTGCCACCCTCCCATCAGCCTCCCTACCCTCTGCCACAGTCCCTCCCCTACCCACCATCATCAATGGCTACACCACCTCCCTCCGTTGGAGTTCGCCAACCCATCACCACCCTCCATGGTGTCCCCTCCAGCCTATAGATAGAACCCCCCCCCCCCCCCCCCCCCCGGCCTATAAAAGTGACCTCCCACCCCTCTCTCAACACACCTGGAGCTGCAACAAGCAAGAGAAGTAGAGTTGTTGTGAAGAGGGAAGAAGGAGGAAAAACATGCCAAAACTCCACCAGAGCTGAAATGAAACCAAAACTTGTTGGAAACCTTGCAAAGCTTCAAACTAAGCGTAAGATCCTTATCCTTGACCCCATTTGAGTGTTCGGGAACAATATGGGGCTTAACGAAGCTCGTCGGAGAAAAACCAATGAGTTACACAGGTTGAAGACGAAGTGCAGCGCCGGACCCACGACTGGAAAGGATAGCGACTGTAATTAACTTAGGGTTACATATTTCAAATATTATTATTATCAACTAGATTTTCTTAAATTACATAATGTACCCCTATGACTGTTTAAATTAAATGTTTAATTATTACAACATAATCAAATTTTCTCTAAATTGTAAAATGACTATTTTGTCCCTATTTTTTAAGAATACGAATATACCCTTGATGTTTTAATTCTGGAAATAACCTTATCAAAATTATTATTTTAAACCTACGTTCCTAGATTATTATTATACATCTTAAACTCTCGAATTACCATATTACCCTCCTAGCATATTATTCCAAACACATCTTAACATTTTATATTTAATAGAAGTATATATGTATATGTGTGTGTATAAAATCGTAACTCTAATGGATTTTTAAAATGAAAAAAAAAATGATTTCATCCTTATTATTAAATGATTTTGGAAAGGCACTAATTAATAAATTACTTCCCGCTCTATTTTTATATTACCATAAATAACTCTAAGCTGATTAAATAATGCACTTAGTAAAAACGTTAGTTCGAACTCGTAAACCTATTACTATAGACATAAATCAATTTATCGACATTCAGTTTTGTTGTTGCATGGCTACGTTTTCAATTAATTAAATGTTAGCAATTCAATTATGTGATCTTGACATGACAAATGCTAGTTAAGTGGTATTATGAGTTTGAATTCGAATTATTAGACAATGGATAAATATTAATACTCTGGGTATTCCGTGGATGCCTGAACGTGGAAACATTTCATGATGGACTGACTGGATTATTATGGATATTATTCTTCATGAGAATATCGTATGTCTGTCTTGTAGCTGTGATGCGACTTAAGCTGAGCTTGGAATTGGACTTGAGATGTACTGACCCAAGTACTGTCGTATAGCCAAGTCATTACTTCTAGCCGTGTCATGCCCTTAGCCAAGCTATATCATAGTCGTGTTCCATTTGAACGCAGTGTGCCATCTTCGATGGAGTCTAGCGTTAGGACAGAAATACTTGGTGTAGGCATGTTACCGAGAAATATAAATGTTCGAAAACATAGTGTTGGGAGCATGTCGTACAGGGAGATGACGTTTGGGGAGCACCATGGTTGGAGAGCACGGTTAGTCAGGTGGTTGGGATCGTCATCGTTCGGGAACACCATAAGTTAGAAATGTTAATGAAATCTAATGATGAGGTTATTGTTAGAAATATCGATGAGATTAATGATGAGGTCATTCTTCAAAGGTTGATTATATGACGATGTCACACTTGGAAAAATTTCTAATTTAAGTTGAGGACTCACCACTAATAGCATTGGAATAGTTACTCGAATGATTCTAATCTTGATATTGGTTTACTCGTGTACTTATTTGCTTCCGCATGTATTTCGTATCATGTTGTTATTAATCTCGATTACTTTTGAACTGTTGTACAAAAATGTTCTAAAACATTCAAAAGGAAACTTAAGAGTAGGATAACTTATTGAGTGTCAAAACTCATGGTGCAACTTTCTTCTGCCCATGGGGTTTTATGCTAGGTATTGACGAAGATGGAGCAAAACCCGACTATTCAACTCACGAAGGCACATAACCGAAGAAGATCCGATGGAACCGTGGTTTACCTAGACTAGACTTAGATTTCTCTGAATTTTTTTATAATGTCTTTTTGATGTAAACGTCTTTTTGTCAAACATATTTCTATTATAAATCTGTATTAAACTACTATTTTAATGAAAGGTTGAAATTTTGTTACTTTACACTTTTTAATTAATGTGTTCGAAATTTGGGACGTTACACAGAAAGGACTTGGGGGGGGAGGGTTGGGGGGTTCCATGGACCCGAGCTTAGCCCAGTCTTTTGTTAGTGACGTTGGAGCTAAACCAAGCTTAGACCATGCCCCTAACACGGTATTGCCTACTTGGTCCATGGAGGCACTTCATGGGCTCCGGGTAGAGTCTGCCGAGTTGACCTAATTGTAGAAAACCAAAGTTCAACTAGGATTTTGGTGCATAGGCTATAGCACGTGGAGTGTGAGTTTTCATTCTTCATGTGATTGGGTGATGTCATAATAGAATTCAGTTATGGGTCACTATCACCATGGAATGTGCTCCGCACATGCAAATCCAGACTTGGTGCTCAAGACAAGAGGTGTATATAAGGTACAATACTTGGGAGAATGAGGTACGCACAACTTTCTAACCCTAACTCAATACTTTCTTTTCTTCTTCCTCGTGCTATGCACAAGAGGTTGTAGCACGTGGAGTGTGAGTTGTCATTCATCATGTGATTAGGTGATTTCATAACAGAATTCAGTTATGGGTCACTATCACCAGGGAATGTGCTCTGCACATGCAAATCCAGACTTGGTGCTCAAGACAAGAGGTGTATATAAGGTACAATACTTGGGGCAACGAGGTACACACAACCTTCTAACTCCAACTCAGTACTTTCTTTTCTTCTTCCTCTCCAAGTACTAGTTTCGGCAGCAGAGAGCTTCTTGGCCAATCTTCAGCCAATGGGACACTAACCTTGGTTGTGGTTATAGATCTAGGTTTCCATACTTCAGAGTAGCCCGAACTCATGAGTGGAATCACTACACAGACTAAATGGCTCCACAATTTGCAACCACAGTGGGAGCTGCTTTCATTCTAATTTTATTTCTCCATAATCCAAAGTCTCACCATTGACTGATAGTCATTCTAATTTCCATTTAGCCTTTAAATAGCAGTCATGGCAGTTGTGGGTGATAATGATGGTTGTCCCAGCCTTGCTTGAGAGAAAGGCATGGTGGATCCGCAACATGTCACTAGTGGATCTCGCAACCTTCTGCGATCACCAAAAATAGCAGCCCTAGATCCTAACTCCAGGATGTATATCGAGAAAGCTTGAAGGAAGGATGAATAAAAATGATAAGTTCATTCAGACCATTCAACATGAGGTGACCAGATTGAGAACGAAAGTGCATTCACAATTGTCTAGGGATTATTCTCCTTTTGGTGTTCATCGCCATCACCATTGCCACTATTCTCTAACACTAGACCGCCACCATTCGTAAAGGAGGATTTTAGCTAAGGATAGATTAGGGGAGCATGGTGCCACATGATGCCGGAATGGTAGAAGGGGTGACCTCCACCAAGAGCGCATCCCAACGTTGAAGTGGCGTCTTCGTGATGAGCGACATGATCCTCTATGCATTTCAGCTCTTCTACGGCTGGGCGAGCTATTTGTGGCCAGTTCCTCCCCAACTACACTTGTGACACAGCCAACATTAAAATTTTCACACCAAAGCCAGTTGGAGAGGAACTTGTGCCATGAAGAGCAACTTAGGTGTGACAAAGATCATACAGCAGCTTAGAACCAACATAGGGAGTAGTCCCCCATACATGTGAAGAAGAGAGAATGTTCTCCTCGCAAGGACAGAAGGCATGACTAGGCTGACTTGAGGCATCACTTGGAGGACAAAAGAAGACCTCACCCAGCTCAGTCCTACTCAGATGCCATACATGAACAACTCATCTCCCCTTCTTTCACTAGAGAGATTTGGTCTCTCAAGCCATCGAAGGGGTTTAGTCCCCCCAAATTCTAGAAGTACAATCCAAAAACGGATTCTTACGCCCATCTCATCCATTTTAGGCAAATGATGTCTCTCTACAGTTCTAGTGATGGATTAATTTGCAAGCTCTTCCCATCTAGTTTGGGTGAGCTTGGCCTCTTCTAGTTTGATAAATGATCGAAATCATCCATTTCTTCATTCTTAGCTCGATTTATTACTAGTACTTAACAGAATAAAGAAGTCAATACCCTACTCAACCAAAGAAAGTCAACAACAAAGTCGCTTCGACAATATGCAAAAAGGTATTAGGAGTTCAACGAGATTCAGGGGTGCAATCCTGCGATTGCAGTCACCTACTTCAAGTTGGGTTTGGACCATAGCAGTCGCCTCTTTGAGGATCTTATGCTCTCAAACCCTTGGACATGAACAATTTAATGAGTAGGATCGACAAGCATTTCTAGTTAGAGGAAGCCATGCAAGAAAGAAAATTGGCCAAGCAAAAGATGAGCCATGGGAATAGTAATTCTAGGAGTGACAAGAGAGGTGTCAAAATGGTCCGGACGTGGGAGAAAAGGGTGCCCAGGCCCCATGAGTTTGTGGCCATTACTACTGTGTTTACCCTACCGATCAAGATTTTGCCGCACAAGATCGAGAGGGAGCCAAACTGGCCTTTGAAAGCATTGGGGGAGGGTCACAATGCCAAGAATCCGAGGATGAGGTGCACTTATCACCAGATAATGGGCATTTAACCACCAATTGCAAGCCCTACAACGAGTTTTTAGAGAAGCTAGTTATAGATGGGCACCTAAAGTAATTCATTGATGTGGAGAAGACAACAGCAAGATAGGCCAAGAAAGAGGACTAAGCTAGGTCAAAATAGGTCCAGAAATCAACATCATACACGACAGGATTGATACCAAAGCCGAATAGGACCTTCGTGCAGAGCTATATAGAGCTGAAACAGCAAAGCGGGCGAGCATTTAGCAACAACTAATAAGCCAATACTTGAGTCAGCCACATCTTGGGTAATTTCTTTTTTCAATAGGGATTTAGAGCGAGTACATCACCTATACGATGATGCCTGAGTTTTCACAATTCGTCTCAGTCCCTCTAATGTTTGACGGGAGTTGATTGATCAAGGGAGTTGAGCTAAGGTGATTTACTACTCTTTGTTTAAGAAGCTTGAGTTGTCAGAGAATGATTTATTCTTGACTAAAGTCCTACTTGTTGGGTTTAATGGGGCTTCAATCTGGATGATGGGAAAAGATGTGTTGTCAGTCCGAGCTAGATCTATTACATTGAACTACGAGTTCATCATTGTCAATGTGCGAGGCCTGTTACAATGCTATTTTGGATTGTGAGTGGTTACACAAGATGAGGGTGGTTGCTTCGACCTACCACCAAGTGATCAAATATCCAGGAGAGCTCAACACGAAAGAAATTTTGGGAATTAGATCTCCGTGAAGAAGTGTTATATGGTGGCAGTAAAGAGCAAGGTGAGCCCAAAATAGGTCCACCTGGTGGAAGTACCAGATGCTCTGATCCTTGAAAATGTCGGTACAGTTGCTACGAGAAGGCAATGGTAGACTTGGTCATCGTACCAATCGATCAATCTTCAATAAATCGTTTCTTTCTTCTCGGCTCCTCCACGACCGAATGGGAGAGAATCGAGATGGTAGCATTATTACAAATGAGTATTGAATTGTTTGTATAGACGTTGTACGATAGATGTCAAACATGGACCCAAATTTCATCTTTTACCATCTTAACGTGGATCCCTCTTGGCGTCCCATAGTTGAAAAGGCAAGACGGTTAGCTCTTGTGCACACTGAAGTAGTGATAGAAGAAGTGCACAAATTGCTAGACACAAAGCCAATTGAGGAAGTCCAGTACCCAACCTGGTTGGCTAATACTATCGTGGTAAAAAAGAAGAACAAGTGGAGAGTTTGATTCAATTACACAAACCTCAACGTTGCTTGTCCCAAGGACTACTTCCCTCTTTCATGCATTGACTAGCTAGACGATGCAACAACAGCCATACATATGTTGTACCCAAATATTTCTCAGCCCCCCTCGCGAAAAGAAGTGTGAGTAAGGCTGAATAATTTCTTGACTTAAAATGAGACGAATAGTTAAAATGAGTTTAACAGGTGAGACTTGCTTAAAGATGGGAGTCGTCACTTGATATTGAGTTTGAGTGTGACAAGTCACCCTCTAAAACCATTTCCGAAGAAGATGTCTTTAGAAAAATATTTTGATTTTTGACATAGAAATCTGATTTTGTTTATAAAATGACTCCTTTTAAGAATCCGGTCTACAAATCAAATAAGGGTTTGGAGATTTAGTGTTACGAGTTGGGAATGTGTTAGGCACCCAACAACTCCCTTTCGGTACTTAATTTTTTCAGATTAATTTTCGTTCATTATCATTGGCCAAGAGAAATAAATATCGAGTGACTATATGTATAACATGACAGAATACGAAATGGAGCATAGGCACGACTCGGCTTGCGCAATTCTACTCTCGGTGGCAAAATATCAAACTATGCATTTGTTATACTTTGACAAAAACACAACATAAAAATTAGTTGTTGCGCGTCATGTTTCTATTTCTGAAATACCAAGTACTCAATTCCCCGGCACAAGAAACTTCAAGTTTAATGAAGGCTTGGTGTTTCTTTATGGATGAATTATCACATTAACCTTTCCCATAAATACAATGTGTCGTCTTGTCCCAAGCCAAATCAACTAGTATATATATCACATTTTTGTTCATTTCCTGTCGATTACTCAATTCACCAGCATTTTGGGAAATTCAAAGTTAATATGGCACAAGTGCTATTGCTGTCATGATAATCTCTCGAGAAAATATGGTACCCAAGCTGTTAGTATCTGACAATTGCAAGACGTATTTTCATTCCAAATTCCACATACTTATTTCAACAGCATTACTAGAATTTCAAGATTATCATGACTAAAATTAGGAAATATGGACAATATATATCAGTACCGCATGACTGCTATTCATATTTTCTAATTTTAAGCAAGTTGCATTTTGCTTAAATTCATTATTCGCGAATATTTCTCCCACCGACTACTCAGGTCACCAACGGTCAAAATTACATAATGATGTGAATATTACTTTCGTCACAATAAGTCGTCATGAAAAAGTAATGTGTCATGCCCGTCACATTTTCATTCCAAAACACCATATACTAAATTTCAATAGTGTTTACAAAATTATGAGATTACCATGATTTTAGCCAGGTGATATGAACATCATGTCAACAAGAGTAGATGGACGCTATTCTTAGATATGAAGTAACGTATTTTATTTATTTTTACATGAAACGATTAAGTAAAACCATGAGGAATGGTAAAGTAAAAGTTTCAGGAAATGGGAAAGGGGGAAGTTATGAGTTAGATGTTAGAAGATAGATTTGGCAGATGTCGATGCAATTTGACGATATGCCAGCAATGTAAATGTCAATCGCGAGGAAATTCATATAACGAAGACTAACGACGTGCATGGTACAGTAGGTAAGACATTCAAACAGTGCAACATGCCAATTTTGTCTCGGATACTTTGGAATATAAATTTCACTTTAGTCGGAACAACGAAAAGTGCACTGGCATAGGCCTATTTTGTGACTTTTCATGATTTTAACTTCGGAAAGTTAACATCTGAATTCTCTAGAAGTATGGACTAGAGGCTCTCTAGAAGTATGGACGAGAGACACAGATGCCAATTTTCCTAATATTTATATTGAAAAGGAAAAGAAGCAGAAATAAAAAGAGTGTAGTTGCTTCAATGCTTATACCTTCATATTGATATTCAAAATCTATTGATTACAATTGATAAGCTCGGATTTAACGATTTTCCGAGCAAAGCGAAGGCTGAGCACCCAAACCAGTTAGGGAGTGATTAGGGTATTATCGACCGATTGACCCTGCGTAGGCCGAGCCCAGCCAGGAGCATCCCGAATCATGCACTAACAAAAGGGGGAGGTTGAGCGATCTTACGGGCCCTGGTTGTCCATGAGATCCCGAGGATGGCACTCGCTAACCCCCCCCCCCCCCCCCCCTCCCCAAAGGGGCCGAAAAAACACGTGTGGGATCTGGGAGGGGAATTATCCAAGTCAAGATAGGGACATTATTGACGGCATCAGTTAGCCAGATGTCACTCCCCCAATGGTATTGATCACCATCTAACCACAAAGTAGAGGTACACAAGGTTCACTCATTCCAACTTGAATATAGTTTTTCTATTCGGCTCTAATTTCATTGTCGGAGGGTTCCTGATCGATCGACAAAAGTGCGTCGTTAGGGCACCGGCCTAAGTCAACGTTTAAATTTATGAAACAGGACTTCGCTCAAGATTGGAAAGAGATATAGTGGAGAGTCTGGAGTATTGATCCACGAGGAAAGGTAGTTAGATAAAAAGACTTTGCAAATTCGAATTTTTCAACGTTTCTGATGTCAACCTCAAAGTTTGTTTGGTTGTCAAGTGATGACTACGATGCTAAAAATAAGGGAATAAACTAGACTAAAAGCTAGGTTAGGTCTTCGAGTTCGGTTCATTCGGCACTTCCATTGGTCAACTTCTTCTCTTTATAAATCAATCTTTATTTCCATGTATTCCATACCCTTAGAGTTTGGGGTGTGATAAATTGGTATCAGAGTACGTGGGATAGGGTCCTAGGTGGTCATGTGCATTATGTAAAGTTGTGCTCTGAGGGTGTCGTACCTTGTCTTCATACTATCATGCGACTGCTCGTGAAATTTGATTAGAAGAGACACTTGACATCATGTCTTCTGTCTTGATGTTCAAGAAAAGCTGATTGGAAACTTGATTGAAATTCAAGTGAGTACTTCTGATTACGTGTTTATGTGTTACGTGCTTACGGGTTTACGTAGTATTAATGACTTATTGTCCATCTCTTGCATTGTACAATCATGTCACCGCATCAAGGTCGAGGTATGGATATGTGTGTGCTGCAGCTGGGGCACCTAGACCAGCTAATGGAGATGATCATCTATGGATAATGGTTGAGGCCTTGCAGCATATAGTTCAAGCCAACCAGACTGTAGCAACAAATTAGCCAAGGAATGAGATCAGGTCTATTACGGCTATGCATGAGCTCCACTGTATCAATCCTCCTAAGTTCATTGGTGGTTTTGATCCTTTCACTGCTAATGATTGGGTGGAGCATGTCGAGAAAGCACTAGACACGCTACCGATCAAGGAGGACGATCTGAGGGTTTCTTTGGCTATCTACTAGTTCATTGATGAGGTGTCCAAGTGGTGGAAAAATATCAGGGCATTCTATGAGGTGGAAGGGATGACCTAGGAAGCCTTTAAAGAGCTCTTTCTTGACCATTATTTTTCAAAGATGATGAAAGAATCGCTCAAGAAAAAATTTTATGACCTCAAACAAGGAGAGATGTTGGTGATAAAGTACCAAAACAAGTTCGCATATCACTGTCTTATTTTGCTGCTGAGACTGCTGACAATGAGGAATCGAGATGCAAGAGATTCGAAATGGGCCTCAGACCAAATATCTTGAAAAAGGTGATACCACTCAAGGTTTGGCATTATGGGGACTTAGTGGAACGAACAATAATAGTGGAGGCAGATATATAAGAAAAAGGAATAAAGTTATTAGCAAGTCAGTGCTAGTAGGGACTAGAGGTCATGGGAAGGATAGATAGTGGGAGGTTAGCTCACAGAGTCGGCGATATCGGAGGCAAATTATTTTTGTGCCATTGGTGATTTTGACAGGAAGAAATGCACAAGTAGAGTTGATTTGTTACAAGTGGGGGTAGATTCGCCACATGAGGGCAGAGTGTCAACAAGGGACACAACCACCTCAAACTGTTACTTCAACTGTTTGGCCACTTATTAGCTAGAATTGTAATCAGGAGTGGCATATTCAACGGTTTGTGCCCTCAAGGATAAGGCAGTGCTTGTGCGAGGGGTTGAGATCAAATTCAACTCATGCAGCTTCAGTTCACTAGAGTTTTGCACCTATGCTGTAGGCGAGGCCAGCTCGACTAGTCACTTCTGCTCAGTCATTCGGGTAGAGGCAGGGGACCATTTCATGCCTTTGCAATTGCAACGCCAGAGGCAGTAACAGGAACTTTTATGGTCAGAGGTACTTTTTGTTATTCTGCACCTAGGTTGGTGTCTTGTTTGACACATGTGCTTTGCATTCTTTTATTGCATCTGTTATGGATCTAGAAATCAAATTTTTAGATTTTATTCTGTATGTGGAGACACATGTTGGGTGTGATGTGACTCTCAGATATGTTTATTGGTTGTGCGAGATTGTGATACCTAATCATAGTTTATCTTTTGATACGATATTGTTGGACATGACGAGATTTCATGTCATCTTGGGTATGGATTGATTTACACCGTAACTTGGGAAGATAAGGGTAGTCAGAGCCAAGACAACTTACCCTCTATCGTGTGTAATTTCCTAAATGTCTTTATGGAGTATATTATGGGATTTTTTCCTCACGGGAAGTGGAGTTTCCAATCAATCTTGTCCTAGGACCTCGCCTATTTTTATGGCACCTTATCATTTTGCTCCTACAAAATTGAAAGAACTGAAAGTTTAGCTTTGCGTTTGTGTTTTGATTACAGATAACTGAATCTTGTCACAATCAAGAACAAGTATCATTTTTCCATGATCGATGACTTATTTGACCAACTCAAAGGTTCTAGGGTGTTCTCAAAAATTGATTTGAGGTTGGGGTATCATCAATTGAGGGTCAGGGAGGAGGATGTTGCCAAAGACGCTTTTCGGACACGGTATGGTCACTATGAGTTTGTGGTAATGCCGCTTGGTGTGACCAACACACCTACCGCATTTATGGACTTGATGAATCAAGTCTTTCATGCTTACCTTGATCAGTTTGTGATAGTATTTGTGTGTTCTAATATATTCACAGTTCGAGGAGGAGCACGACGGACATTTGAGATTGACATTGCAGATCCTACAAGAAAATTATCTATATGCCAAATATTCCACGTGCAAGTTCTAGCACTCGGAGGTGAAATTTTTTGGGCATGTGGTGTAGGTGATGGGGTGCCATCGATCTGTCTAAGATTGATGTGGTGTTCACTTGGGAGCGACCCAAGAGCATTTTTCAGAGTTGTAGTTTTCTGGGTTTGGTCGGTTATTATCGATATTTTGTTAGAGCCTTTGCACGATTAACCACACCAATGACTCGACACACTCGAAAGGGAATCATGTCTGAATGAAATGAGGCTTCTAAGCTTTCTTTCCAATAATTCAAGAAGAGGCTGACATCGACACCAGTTTTAGTGATAATTGAACAAGATTTGGGCTATTCTATTTATTGTGACCCATCAAGGAAAGGGTTGGATGTGTGTTCATGCATGAGGGCAGGGTTGTGGCTTATGGTTCTTATCAGCTAAAGATCCATGAGTGCAACTATCCCACTCGTGATCTTGAGTTGGCAGTTGTGATTTTTGCACTAAGGAGTTAGAGGCATTATTTGTAAATTGAGCCATTCGAGGTGTTCTTCGATCACAAAAGTCTCAATTATATTTTCTCTTAGAAGGATTTGAATATGCACAGTGAAGGTGGATGGAGTATATGGAGGACTACAATTTTGACTTGCAGTATCATCCAGGTAAAGCTAATGTGGTGGCTGACGCATTAAGCAAGAAATCACTTCACAGTTTGCCTAGTTTGGCAATTCGTGAGTGAAAGATGCTCGGTGAGGTTTGGAAAGCTGAGGTTGTAACTTAGTACAGATGATGAGCGAGCTACTTTGATTAGTATCATAGTCCATCCATCAGTCCTAGTTAGGGTGATTGAAGCACAACGAGATGATATCGACGCCCAATCAATGTAGGACCCATATAGCTTCAGGTGATCAGGTTGATGGATGGATTCATCATTCAAATCAAGGGTTGAAATTTGCAGAGAGAATATTTGTTCTGGAGTCATGTCATGAAGATGTAATCCGCGAGTTCCATCATTCTATCTTTCCGTGCATCCGAGTAGTACAAAAATGTAACAAGTCTTATGACATCAATATTGGTGGAAGGCTATAAAACATGATATTGCTCCATTCGTGTCAAAATGTTTGGTCTGTTAGCAGGTTAAAGCCCAGCACAAGAAACCAACTAGTTTATTGCAGCCCTTACCTATAGAAGGTTGGAAGTGGTAGCATGTTGGATTTTGTGACTAGACTTCCGAGATCACCAGCAGGTCATGATACATTGCGGGTAGTAAGTGATCGACAAAACCAAGACTGCTCACTTTCTCCCTATCCACGTGGAAGATACAATAGAGGCACTCAATAGGTTGTATATCTGCGAGATAGTCTGACTTTATGGGGTGCCTCTATCTATTATTTCGGATTGAGATCTTAGGTTTACACCACAGTTTTGGAAAATCCTTCAGAAAGTGCTTGGAGCAAACTTACGTATGAGTACTGCTTCCACCTACATATAGATAGACAATCGGAGCGTATCATTTAGATTATGGAGGACATGTTACAAACTCGTGTTTTAGATTTTCGTGGCTCACGGAGGATCATTTCCCATTGGTGGAATTTTCTTATGATAATAACTAACAGTCAAGCATTGAAATGGCTCCTCATGAGGCTCTTTATGGCAATTCTTGTAGGTTCCTGGTGTGTTGGTCCAAGATTGGAAAAACTACTGTGTTAAGGCTAGATTTGGTGCAGGAAACTATCGAAAAAATTGTTATGATATGACAACGATTGCTTATTGTCCAAAGTCTCCATAAGAGATATGCTAATCGCAGGAGATGAACCTTGGCTTTTGAGGTGGGTGGCCGGGTGTTTCTAAAGGTCACACTTAGGAAGGGATTGATGAGGTTTGGTCGCAATGGGAAATTGTCATCATGATTTGTTGGGCCGTTTGAGATCCTTAAGAGGATCAAAAAAATGGCATATCAACTTGCCTTAATGCCAAAGTTTTCGAAGATTCATTATGTGCTCCGTGTGTAATTGTTCCGCAAGTATAAACCAAACTCTTCGTATGTGCTTGACTCGACGAAGTTGGATGTTGAAGAGGACAGATCGTATGAACAATGATTTGTGAAGATGCTAGATAGTTAGCCAAGGTCTTGTGGTGTCATCATGGTGTTGGGGATGCCACTTGGGAATGAAAATCAAAAATTCGTTCCAAATATCCAAAGTTATTTTCTTCTTGAGTTTGTAAACTTAAGAGAGAAAATTTTGTAAGGAGAGGAGGTTGTAGGAACCGTCCTGGTTATGTAATTTATTTTATTAATCTTGGTTATTTTGAAGGAATGCGGATTTGGGAAATTATTATAAGATATTGATGAACTTTGAGATCTAGAGTTTAATTTGATTGTTAGTGAGTATATAAAGATTTTAACCCTAATTTGTTCATTCTGTCAAAACCCTAAATGAATGGAAAACTCTTGAGCGCCTCCCTTTTTGTCTATTCTAGTGTCGGATCAAAACGAGAGTCCATCTCTCAGATTTTTGGATAACACGAAGTAAAAACATCTATCTAGGTGTCAAGAGCTTTGGATCAAGCTGGGGATTGATTGTGTTCGCTAACAAATGGAAGGAAATTTCTAGGTTCGTGGAGTCTTCTTATTGAGGTAGAATTACTTGTTAAACTTGTGTTTAAATTGTTTAAGTTGTCAGTAGTATCATGTTTGGATGATTTTAATGATTTTGTGATGCCCCTTATGTGAGTCCTCACTGTATTCTGCAATTTTTCACGTAAAAATATGTTCTATCAGTAGGAGGTATTGTACCGATAGAAGTGATTTTGTACAATTTTTTTCCAAAATCGTTTTCAACCTGTAGAAGGTGGTTTCAAACGTGTAGAAGTTATTTTTGAAACATATTCTAGTAGCCTTTTGTACCAGCCGAAGAGCCTTTTCAACCGGATGAAATTGTTTTCACAATTATTTTTCAGTAACGTCTTGTACTATTAGAAGTATGTTTTCTACAGATAGAAACGTCCTTTTTCTCAAATTCTACTACTGGTGAAACGGTTTTGCTTCAAATTTTATGAAAATGTTCTAGAAGGACATCATGCGTGGAATATCGGTACATATACATGGTCATGTTCAAGTCGTGATTTCCCTAATGAGTGGTCTCTTTGTGATTCCGAAGGTGCAAGTCCGTACAACAAATGAAGGTGTCATGTGATTGGTATTTCTGTGTTGAGAGCCCGTAAATCAAATGAAGGTGCATGTCGTATTCCTATGGTGAGAGATGGTAAATCTAACGAAGGAGTTGTGTATTGTTATTCATGCGGTGAGATCCCGTAAATCTAAGGTGCTATATGATTGCTATTCCTGTGGTGAGAGCCTGTAAATAAATTAGAGACTAAAACATGACGTAAGTTTTTGCATAGGCTGTATTGGTCACCGATTGTGGTAGGGTCTCATGAGTTACATGTGGTTTTCACTTGTATAATTGTATGATGAAAATACTTGCACAATGTATACTCTTGTACTCAATGAAAATTCATATATTTTGATGTGAGACAAGTTTTAAGTTCTATTAAATAGTTGTTTAGCATGTTGTTCTATACAAATTTCGGATTATGTTTTGTTAATAACTATTTTTCAAGTAATAATAGAGATCTAAAGGGTTAGTCTTGATGGTTGACGAACTAGTGTTAACAGTTTAAAATATTGTTTGGTTTAGTTATTATTTTATTGGACATTGTGGATTTGAATTTCATTAGATATCTATTTATTTAGAAATTTAATTTATTGAAATGATTTTATAGTTTATTTCTGTGTATTTTATACTCTTTGAGTTTGTGGGGTGACAACCATTGTTCCAAGCCTAACAGGTTTGTTACAATGCTTCTTCTTGCATAGTATTTTGCCCTACTAAAGTTGAAATCACGCATTTCGTCTTGTCCATTGGTATTGGTTCTTTTTTATATGGATATGCACCGGATTCATGAGTAATAACCTTGTCCCGTGAATAAATAGATAAACTAGTAGTGACTGAATTTGCCTTTGTAAAATACTTTATATCCAAATATTCGTCATCAATTTCGAATTCTCTAAAGAATAACGATAAAGTAGTTCCTAAAATAAATATATGATTGGCTTGCCTTGCTCCTCTTGAGAGGATGTGATATAATACCTTAGTATTCCATGTTTGTTATTAAGATTATATTTCTCCTTCCACAGTTTTTTATTAGGAAAGGAAGTCTAATAAAATATTGAATAACGGTACATATAATACTTGGTCTTTTACCAGAGTAATAATTTTATATCAGACAATATAATATATATATATATATATATATATATATATGCGTGTGCGCGCGTGTCTCGTATCTCTATATATAGATAGCTCAGGGGTAGTCTTATCATCTATATATGGATAAATGTTAACGTATAGATTACATAAATATTTGGGAGACCATGTGTATGGGCTCCACTCACACGTGTGTATTTAAAACCGAGTGTTACTGGAAACCTCAAATTTACAAGTACGTGAACACCAATAATCAATTCTGGACAGCTTCAAGTAGACAAAAATCCTTCCTCTTCTCAAATCAAAAAAATCTCCCGACTCTCTAAAGGAGAATATGAGAAATCATACTTTCGCGTCTCAATCCAAGTGACGTCAGGTGATACCCAACAAAACTCACCCATTGTCATGTCCCTGAAATGTAAAAATAACCAATTTATAAATTGATTGGAGTGTGCAATGGATACCCTCAGTGCAAATGATATTCGGTCAGTGGTTAGATTGTATTACATATTTGTTGGTGTAGGACACTCTTCGGAGATTTTCGTACTTGTGTCGAACACATCGGGAACACATACGGAACATGCCATTTGACGTATCCAATCAATTTAATTCATTTTTTGAACGGAGACGAGCGGGAAACATGGGAGGATACAGAGGAGATGCAAATTGAAACACGGCAGGGGTATCATTCAATTTTTTTTATTACATGACGTGTGGATTAAAACTACAATTAAATATTTATTACCTTAACATACCCAAATCCACCATCTACTTGTTTCATCCAATTTCTTCCAACGACTTCGTCTCTCTGGATCTCTCTAATACATCTCTCTCTCTCTCTCTCTCTCGAGCACTATGTATACATATATGCAAATATGTGCATGTGTTTATATATGTATACTGTTGTTTTGTTTGAAATGCATTCATTAATCATTACATAGTATGTATGTACAAATATATTTATTATATGTAAAAACAATTGCCGTGTCACAGCTATGTCCATGTAACCCTTTTTCCAAAAATCATGTATACCATAAATCATAAAGAATAGACACGTTGGTGCTGTAAAAGTACATACATACAGAGACAGTACTCCCTCTAGCATTGGGAGTATCCGGTCAGGTGACGCTCCTGAGACTAATCACTTATCTCCAATGCTCCAAAGCAAAAACGAAAAAATCAATAAAGAAAAAGAAAGTTCTATGCTCCTTGGATCATCTCCACGAGAAGAACCTTTACCTGAAAGTAATGGCAGTTATCGTTCTTGATGTGCCCCCAGTGCTGAGAAAACTGAAAGTTCCAGCAACGGCGGCTATGGAACAATTAAAAAATGCAGCATGTGAAGTTTCACTTAACCAATCTTTGGAAACAATGATGAAATCTAATGAATTGATAGAGATGCTATGTAGACAAAAGAACACAATCAACCTAAATAATTGAGGGCACTCATTATCTTCCAGCAAGAAACAAGATGTAGTCAGAAACTATTTACTCTGCAAACAACAGGATTTTCATTTTACTTAAAAGGTTTCTCTGTAAGCAACCAAAATTCCAGACAAAAATCATACAAAGAATTTGACAACTCTATGCCTTAATCCATCAAATATGATACTTCTCATGTCACGTATAGAGTGATTAGATAGACTATGAAAGAGGACCCTGTGAGAAAAATGGGTGTAATCCCCTTCTATAGCTGTACAGCACAATTTCCTATAAAGAACCACAAAACTGCCATGCGCAACTTCTGGCTGCAGCTTCCTGATCATCTGGCTGCAGCTTCCTGATCATTTTGAACTGAAGAAAGATTCCATCCTTGTTAAAGAAACCAAAACTAGTACCGAACATGGAAATTATATCATAAGCCACTCGACAAGTCTGCATCACTGTCTTCACTGTCATCGCTGCAAACACATCCCACAGATGACTTAATCAACCAAAATTTAGTTACAGCATCATAGTATTAAGTCCAGTGCTCTTTGATAAATCTGAAAGTTGAAAAACTGAAAGCAGAAATATAAGTACCAGAAACTGAAAAATGAATTTTTTAATCTGAATATAAGTTGTTTGATAGAAATCTAGGTGCTGAATTAGATTGTTGACACAAGTTGAAACTGAAATGTAATGGTTCATAATTTTATCTTTTAGTTTGTACATTATACTATTATACTGATGATGTGTGATGGTGGTGGTATGGTGGCACCTATGAAGCACCAACATGCCACGTGGAGGGGAGGTGGAGGTGGGGGCGACAGCGGTGGAGTGGTGGTGGGGTGTTCGGAAGGCGGTATACAGGTAGAAACAAATTTGGTCGCGACTAAATAAGAACTCTTGGTGGTCGTAGAGCGGTGGTCTACGAAGCACACTTCTACCAAAAACAAGAGTCTGGTTGGACACCAACAACCCAAAAAAAACACATCTCACGTTACAGTGTTGGCTAGTGTGAAACTCACAATAGGATAGTTCCCTTTGATTTCCTGCTGATTTCGCGCACTATGGTGGCTAGTGTGAAATACCAATTGTGAAACAATAGGATAGTTCCCTTTCATCTTTATACTTGACACAAGCTCGTGAAAAAGAAGGGGAACTCACCTTCCAAGTTTCAACACGAGGGAGGACAGATTTAAAGAAAGGAGTACAAATGCATGGGGCATTTTACGGACACTTCATCACTCAGAATGCAACTTATGGGCACATCATAAAATTTCTATATTTTACAATTGTATTTCATTCAGTAGAAGGCCATTGTCAAGGTAATTATGCCTCGATATTATGGTACTTAACAAAATGCTTTTCCAGTTAATTAGAATGTTGCATATTATCTGTTCCCTTTGTATACCTAATTCAAACACATGTAACAACTTGACCAGAAATATACATCTTTCATGTGTCCCAGACATGTCATCGTGTCCGCATTGGGTTTTTGTGTATGTGCTACCTGAGTGGTGGAAATTAGGCTCAGCTCTTGTCCCATCGCACCTAAATTTGGAGATGCAAAGTCTGCTGTGCGACTCAGTTTTTTATAATGTACATGCCACCACATACATCTGCTAGAAGAGATTTAAACGTCCCCTATTATATCTTACAGACTTCAAGCCATTCCCCATGGAATAAAAACCTACTTAAACAGATTTTAAAAAGCCAACAACATTGACATTTGGCTCCATCCATTTCATTCATGTATGGAAACTAACCATGTTAGATTTTGAACTGTGTTCTGAATTTCTAATGAACTTACAAACCATTTTTGTTCTTTGTCGCGGGTTTGTTTCTTTATCTATCAGATTTAAATTTGACATCTAATTGAAGAGTATCTTCAGCAGATAAGATATTTAGAGGAAACTTTTCTGCTAGGATCCCAGAATTGCAACAAATACCAAATCACAAATGTATCCCCCCTGCTTTCATTATTCTTTTGTACATCAAACTAATTCGCAAATCTACTTGATTTACTCGCATAAGTTGTGATGGCACAAAATATGGTCCATAAATGCAAGCGCACAGACCAGATTAAGTTTGAGTATGGCCCACAACAATACACCTAGGTTGAACTTACTCTTCACATTTGTTTTTCAGATACTTTTCTTCTGTTTAATTGTGGGGTTGTATGCATAGCCACATGGTAATAAAAAAAATTTTGGTAGTTACAGAGCATTTAAAGCTAGCAAATTTGGGGCTTATGTTAGCAAATGTGGGCTGCCATAGTCTATTAAATTTGGCAGGAAAGGAACTGCAGGGTCTTTCAAGGCATTTACAGGCCTCCCTCTGCTGTCCTCCAAAAGATTGGGTTTTGATATCAGAATTAAGGGCACTCACTAACAGCATTAAATCACCTCTCAGCCTTGTATTATGCCAACATTGGCAAATCCCTATTAGATCATCTTTACCTTAACTAGTTTTTAGTCCTTAGCTCTCCTCACAGCCTTGTATTGGGAAGGAATGCCTTCCTTCTACTTGTTTTGTTCGGTCTTTAATGAAACTCTCAGGTACCAGAAAAAAGGCTAAGCAAACTTCCAATGTAAAGTGAAGCTTCATGATCAAACAAAGGAAATGATTGATGACATACCTGTGTTCAGTAAATTTTGATAATCGTCTTGCATCCAACCCTGAGATATATTTCTGAGCAGCTTGAACGTTGTCAGTACCTGGAAAACCATGAATAAAATTGTCAAATCCACTCTATTTGTTCAAAAGTAGCACTTTAAATCGTCGAATCCATAGTTATCAAAGGCGCGCCTAGGCACAAGGCGCAGTGACTGCTTCGACTAGCGCACATATTTGAAAATAAAGAAAAAGTAGGGTAAAACCGAAAACCTACTTGTTTTCATCGCATCGGACATCGATGTGTGGGCTTTGTTGTTGAGGCGAGCAAGGCGCAAAAAGGCCCGAGGTGCAAAAAAACGTGCATATTTGAAAATAAAGCAAAATTAGGGTAAAACCAGAAAGCCTACTTGTTTTCATCGTATCAGACATTGATCTCTCTCCCTCACGATCACCTTCAACACCAGCCACAAGTATGTCTATCTTCTTCTTCGATCCGTCTCTGTCGCTCTCTCTCGTCGTATCTCTCTCTCTCTCTATTGTATCACTCGCTATTTGAACTCCATCAGTCGATTGACTCGATTCAGTCGATTCATCTCGCCACCAGCCACAGGTATATTCATTTTTTTTTATCCTAATAGTGTATATAGTCGTGTGTATAAAAGATATGGTGCATATATTAATTGGTTTTTAGTTACTGTTTATTTTACCCTAATCACAATGTACACATTTGTGTGTGTGTGTGTGTGTGTGTGAGAGAGAGAGAGAGAGAGAGAGAGATAAGTAGGGGCTGCATCCGGGGACACAAAAAAATACTATCATTCTTTGCACATCAATTCTCTCTCCCCCTCTCCCCTCTCCCCTCTCCATCCATGCTCTCCCTTTTCCCACCCCAACATCCACATAAATGGTAGATGATGATGCACTCCTAAGAAACTTACAATTTTCTAAAGCAGAAGAAATGGATTACGGAATATAACCCGAGTAGGAAAAATACTCACAGTAACTACCCATTCCTGAATAATAGAGAGTGAAGCACTAATTAAAGGCTGTTTCGGAGAGTCATTTCTAAGAAGTAAATAGGTGTGATTCTAGGGAGTTCAACTTATAGAGCACTGCCAAAAGAACTAGTCGTCCCCTTCCCATCGGGATTTATAATATGCTATGGTCGTTGGAGTTGGAGTTGGTTTGCCAAAAAAAATCATCGTCGTCAGAGTTGGGTTCGCCAGAGATGGGGAGGAGAAAAAGTGTGGGGGAAGGGAAAAGGAAGAACGTCGATGGGGGAGGAGAAAGCAGGGGTTAACTTGTAAAAAGAGAGAGAGGAGAGAGAGTGTTTTAATCTCAGCAGTTGGTTTTAACAGCTGAGATAGAGTGTTCTTTTATGTGTCCCCAAATCCGACCGCATATAAGTATATACAAATATACACATTATATATACATTGTTTTTATTGCTAGACATATAATTAGTGTATATATGATTTTTTTCTAGATATATTCTCGCATGGGTGCACCTGGCTTCAAAAAGCCCACGCCTCGCCTTCCGCCTAGGCCCCAAGAGACTTTTGTGTCTCGGTGCGCCTCACATCTTAAATAACTATGGTTGAATCAATAAATTAAAGTTTCGATTACATATAGACAAGAAATGGATCAAGATTGACGTAAGAATACGGCCAAAGAACATACCCCTTGCCAATTGAAAGGCGTGCAATGCACATCTTTCTGCTTCAACTCTCACAGGAGTACTTCCATCTTTCAAACATTCCGAAAGCGCCGACCCATATATTGTAACATGGTTCATAACTGGGGTAGGATTTGCCTGGGAAATAACTCAATTGTTGAACACCTCAAAATTCTTTCATGAGATTCAAGAAAAACAGAGTACATTATCCAATTCAAAACATAGGTCAAGCATGTACTTTTGCAACTGCTTTTAGTGCCGATAATGCCCTTCGTCTGACTTCACTAGAGTCATCATGCATGGCTGATACCAAGGCCATAAGAGTTTCCAGATGTGCAGCTTTGTTTGCAGGTTCACTCTGAAATTGATGAAGTAGAAGCCTTCCTAATGCTCTTGTTGATGTTTCACGAACAGGGAACTATATTGAAAGTTTGTCAGAACCCAGCAAATTGAGAAAACAAATGTCATAATGAAAAGATGGTATTATACCTTGTCATCTTTCAAGCTCTCTTTAAGGAAACGTATGACATTGGAGAACTTCGGCGATGCACAAAGCATTGAAGGATTATTCCGAAGCATGGAAGAGATTGTAAGTACTGAGCCGTGCCTAGCAGACCAACTAGGAGAAGAGGCTGAATTTAAGAGTTCCTCAAGCAGCTCAACGAGTTGACCATCTTCCATGTACTGCCATATCATGAATTGAGTTAGGTTGATAAAAAAAAAAAAAGGAGCCATGTTAAAATGATAATTAAAACTGTAGCCTCTAATAAAAATTGAAGAGAGGTCCTTGAGTCGTGAAAATGTAACCCCTAAGATATCTGGAAATGGAACGAGACCACTAACATAATATGCACAAGCTCTAAAATGTGCTCTGCAGGCGCGCCTGTGAGTCACACAATTTGAATTGAAGGTGCTTCTTTAATGAGTAAACATCCACTAAATAAGTGTTATTTCATTATCTCCTTTGTTCTAGTGTTTCTCAGGGTATTCTGGTAATTATCTAGCTTGTGTGCATTATGATATAAGTTCTTGGTAGTAGAGGGATTTGATTAACCTCTCTCTTCTTCTCATCCATCTCGTCTGCTACTTACATCATGTAAAGCATATTTCGAGCAGCATTATAGCCCACTTATTTGACATTTTTCGAATCATAACTCCGCTCTCTCTTGATTGTAGTCCTTTCGATGTGTTTTATATTTTCTCCCAAGGAGTTCTTTAACAAAAGGGAAAAAGAAAAATAGGATCAACTGAATCACTAAATCCATCATTGCGTAGCATGTGTACCATGTTTTGCAATGCGTCTCCCAATGCTTAAATTGCTTGGGTAATAAATTTTTCGGGTGTTGTTTGAATCTTATGCCTGAACCGACATCAGCACATTCTAACAGCGAACATACATAAAAGAAGAATTAATTCATGTTTACAACTGTTCTTGAACCAAATCTCACTGTAAAGTCCACAAACCTGTGAAACAGTGCCCAACATACTTGAAGCAGATGCTCGAATTTGGTCTTCATCATTATAAATTAAATCCTCAAGGACAATGTAGACACGAGTTCTAAAGGTACTGCTCACACTCCTCCCAGCATGCTTGAGGACACCCTTTAAGGCAGTCAAAATAGCCTCACGGACACCACCATCCGATGCCTGATAAACAATATCCCAAGTGTTAAAATGTGCAGCTCATAAAATCACAAAACGAGAAAGGTCAGACTCAAGTATCACCTGCAAACTAGATAAAAGATCACCAACTAATGGGTCAACCCTGGTACTCAGTGCACTTAACTTCCCTAGTGCAACAGCAGCACTCGAGCGAACAGTCCTGGAATGGCACAGCATCTCATAAGAAAAGGAGACAAAGGCCAATCATGCTGCATACACATGAGCAACTAACAACAATTGCATTCTGGTCAAACAACAGCAAGTGAAAAACAAAATTTCAACAGACTAGTCTACAGAAGTAATTTAACAAGTCTATATGCCATAAAAAGAAATCGAAATTAACATCCAGAGTGCATTTATAACACAGTGAAGGCCTTTTTTTGAAATGAGGCCAACAGAAAAACCTTCAAACCGACCTTGTGTTATCCTGCAGACACTTAATAAATGTTGTTTGTAGCTGTGGAAGAAAAGGTTTGAGGGCCATTCCACCCTTCCATATCATGACGCTCAAAGTTGACAAAATAGCACTCTTCACCTGCCAAGGGAACCGATCACCTATTATCCGGATAAGAGGCCTGCGAATAAAAAGAATGCATCGTAAAGGTTAGCATTGGAGCTACCAACTCTTTGACAGAGAATCCTCAAACTGCTCTTAAGCTTATTGAAATCTCAATTTCTATGCAAGTCGTAATAGGTGTTCCCATAACTGACATGAAAACATTTAAGGTACAACTTGAACTCGCATCAACTAATAAATTGTCATACATACCCTGTAATAGGGATAACAAACTCCTTGAGTGCTTGCTCGCTTGTCACTTCAATTAACTCCCCAAGGCCCTGAGCTGCCTGCTCTCTCAGTTCTGCTGATCCACTTATAAGACCCTGGAGATGGAACAGCAAATCAGAATTCAAGCATTAGGTTTGTTAATGGTTCTGCATGTTTCCCGAATTACTGATCATACTTTGACTTTTCAAAAAACAGTTGGGGATGCACCCATATAAAAGAACCCCTCAGGGCCTGTACATAAAAAGGTCATAGATACAACTGCCAAGTCAAAACCAAAAAGGCCTCAATGATCAAAAGAGGCTACAACAATCTACTCTGCAATGACTAAAAAAAATTGATGAGACGAAGATAAATCGATTCCCAAGCACGCAAAATATACAAAAAGGAACTGTTCAATTTGTGAACGGGTTCTTTAACTCCCTAGATGGTCCTCCTGTCGATCTCCCTCCAAATCAACTTCACTAGAGACAATGAAATTTCGGAGTTAAACCAATGTCTTTTTCGGTCGGCAGAACAACAGGCGTTTAAATGGAAGGCAGAACCAATTTCTAAAAAACCGGCATCTCCTAATAATCTCATGAGTGTCATTGCACAACAAACAAAGAGGGCCCTCAGTTCCGCCTGAAGTCCCATAAAAGAGCTAACCTGAATTTGCCCCGCTCGAAGCATCCCACAAAAAGATGGCATCCCCCTTTACCACCCATCTAAGGGCCTAAACCAAGCAAAGGATATAAACAAGTTGTTCTACCACCCACCCAATCTTGCACAGCCCATAAAGCAATATCCGAAAAAGACACCTCTCCATTCACAATCACAAATAACAACAATAACAATTATAATAGTCACTATCACAATCATAACAACAATATTTCATGATTATCTTATCATTTTGCTTACGATAAATAATAGTTTTAGTTCGGCCATTGAGACAATCCGGACAAGTGTTGACACGTTCACACTTTACAATTTGATGCATTAGGGAACTTGTGTGCAAACAGAACCAAATACACATATTCCCAAACTAGATAGAAAATATGTGACATGTAAGTACAGTAACCAGCAGGGGTTAACAGTGTTCGCACTAGTCGACATAAGAGATGCATTCATTGAAGCAACATTTCTTTTCTATCCTTGGTTGATGATAATATAAAAGGCAGCTGCTACTCTACTATTCCGTTGAGTCCAACGAAATAAACACGGAAATAAAACTGTTTTCTAAGAGTGGATTAAATACAAATCCTGTTGTCAAAAGACTAGTAGGTATAGTTGGGTGATATTAAGTTCATAAAGTGGACAACGAGTGAAACTAAGACTGGATCCAACACAAATCCTGTAGTCAAAAAAATCAGTAGGTGGTTGGGTGTAAATAAGTCCACAAAGTAAGTTGACAATGAGCAAAACAAAGAAGGATTTATGAGCATAAATTAGGCATTGCATTCAAAAACAGAGAATAAAGTTCCATTCCTATTAAGCATTAAACGGTCAGAAAAATTGTCAACAACTGAGCCATTAAACATTTCGTTGTAGTGGATGGACTGAGTAGACCTGAAGAAAAAAATCTGTAGATGCCTCGTTTTGAAAAGATACAGGAATTAAACACCTTTCTCGACCAACAAGCAATAAAATTCTCCCCATATCTCCCAGAATTCAAAACACGTTGGAAAAATATGCTACTATTTGGACACATTGTGGGAAAACGACAGACTGGACACAAGATGATCTTCACAAAAATCCCAAACTTTCATCGAATAGCCACAGCTGCATTTATTTTGACTAGAACAAATATAACCCAGCTGCCCATAACGCATCAATCCTCTCAAAAACTAAACTATTTACCCATACCATGCATCTCGTTATTCCCATAAACAAGTAGCACAACGAATTATTTGAACTTGGATGCACGAGTATGCTTGCACTTTAACTTAAACACACTTAATCTAACATAGACATATAGGCGCGCGACTAGGCACAAGACGTGACTGCGCTTCGACCAGGGCTAGGAGAGGCTCTCTCTCTCTCTCTCTCTCTCTCTCTCTCTCTCACACACACACACACATCATCGCGATCGCCACCTGCCGCAGGTATGTCTTCCTTCTTCTTTGATCTGTCTCTCTCACTCTATCCCGCTCTTTGTCTCATTGTATCTCTCTGCTGTATCTCTTGCTATTTGAACTCCATCAGTCAATTGATTTGATTCATCTCGCCACCAGCCACAGATATATTCATTGTTTCTAATTCTAAAAGCAGTGTAATATATTCGTGTCTACACATAGATTAGTGTATATATTAATTATTTTTTTATTCACTATTTTTTACCCCAATCACAGTGTACATGTTAATATATATACATATATATATGGAAAGTGCTAACCACTGCCATTAGGCAGTGGATAATGTATAAAAAGTGTATTGATATCCGCAAACTATGTATTGATATCCGTAAAATGTGTATTGATACTTGTGTTTATTTGATTATTGTGTATATTATCCATCGCTCACTAAGTGGTGGTTAGCAAGACTATAATTAGTGTATATATGATTTTTTTCTAGATATATTCTTCCATACGTGCATCTAACTTCAATAAAGCCCGTGCCTCGCCTCGCCTCGCGCCTAGGCCCCAAGAGACCTTTGCACGTCGAGCCTTAAATAACTATGGAAGTGTCTAGAAACCTGAGCAAAGAATGAAAACATAACATGTGAATTTTATAGTAGGTACATGACAAGCAAAGCAAATCAACAGAAATATCATAACCAGACCTCTATCTGGATATTATTGTGGTTTCTTGTACCTCCTTTGCATGTAAAGAACATACCAACACCCATGTCCACAGTTGAAGTGCATTTCTTACCTCCCAGGTCTAAGAACAGGAAGGTGGAAAAACACTCCTTATTCCTTCTTCTCTAGAGTAGAATACCTGTTTCTAATGTGCCTTGGAGCATTTCATTAAAGATATTGTACCTTTGTACATAGGTATACATCAAGAGAATGTCCAACTATACATGTCAGACACATCCTTTACGTTGAGATTCAGGCGTCGACACGATCACTTCATACAATTAAGAGAGTCAATAGACCAGAAGTATGTTCAACAAAGCATGAAACATTGCTTGAACATTTATACATAAACAAAAAGACAAAGAGTAGGAAGCACAACTAAAAATATAAAATTATCGAAAAGCAACTTCGAGTAGAATACAAATGTAATAATGAGGAATACCTGGAGAAAGATCGGAAGCAATGGTTGAAGAGCTTTCGGGAGACACAACCCAGGTATAACAACTGGCCCTCCCTGCACGTGGTTTAAAAAAATGGAAGGAAAAACAAACTTGAGGACACTCAAATAACGCAAGACCCAAGAAACTGACTGCATGCTCACATTATGCTCCATTTTGGTCATCCATACCACAATACGACTATGCACTTACCTTCCTTTTCCTGCGCTCTTTATCTCGGGATGTAGAAATAGCATCGCGAACCAACTTTACATACGAAGGAAGAACTTCCTTTGGTACCGAAGCAACTACTCTTGACAAAGCTTCCCAAGCAACCTGCTCAGTATTTGATAAGACACAGCTTGCAACATAAAAAGGCAAAAGCAAAAAAAAATTAATTGCAGGGAATTACCGCAATGGTAGTTGAATCTGAATCACTAAGCAAAATGATCAGGGTGGATATCAGGTTTGGAGCTTCATCAACCAAATATAACTTGCTGCTTTTGAAGAAGTATCCAATCAAATATGAAGAACTTCGTCTAATAGAAGCCTGCACCCAAAACGAAGAGTGTGTGTGTGTGAGAGAGAGAGAGAGAGAGAGAGAGAGGCAGGGAGAGAGACGCAGAGATTGGGCACAAAACAATCCACAGAAAAAACACACCTGATGATCATTAACTCCTTTAAGAAGCTCTGATATCAATGGTTCTATGCCTTCCTCATCAATGACTAAGACAACAGTCTCTGCAGCCTTCTTTGCCAAAGTTTGAACTTCCTAAAGTTTCAAGAAGCAGTGAAGGAACGTCCATTGCCATAGTAAAAGCATCAAACAACCAAACAACTACTATACGGAAAATATTGTCATCAGAAGCAAGTACTTTTAAAAAAATTACTCCGTCCATCCAATAATGTTCTCTTTTGGAAGTTATTACTTTATAACAGGACATGCCTATAAGGCACTCAAATTCAAATAAAAATTTGTGTTCATATCCAACATTACACTTATCTCAACTTTTAATAGCACTGATAACCATTTGTTAGGGAGAGTATCTGCAAATTAGAAAACTTTGATGTTTTGACTTTTCAGAGAGGATGGCTTTGGGGACATCCCATGTTGTAGAGGCGTACAAACAAAAAGAGGACAGTAAACAAATAAGTTTTCATACCACGTTATCATCACTCATTGCAGCAAATAGAGCGGGAACAACAGTACTGAGGTGGAAGTCCAAACCAGGTCCTGCAACCTCTGCTAGAGCTCCTAAAGCATGTGCATTGAATGCGCTGGGAACATATCCAAAAGTCTTAGCAGAAAGCATGAACTAAAAAATATACCATTGCACGGAATAAGGCTATCTGCACACGTACGACAGAGGAGGATGGACCAGCTTGGGTAAGATATGAGGCAAAACAGCTGTAGTCCTGACACTGAAATTCATGAATAAAGAAATTTCAGGGCAACAAAACAGCTAAAATAAGCCAGCAGTTAATGCAAGATATGAAATATCCTTAACCTTAAGATCTGTTTGAGGCCATCAAGAGCTGTATCAGAGGTCTGATCATCCTCCAAAGCATGCAAAAGTGTTGGGATAATCTCATCAATTGCTTGCATTCCAGCGCTCTACATCATGATAATTAAGTTAGTCTTGCAGGTCAATTGTACTATGCAAAATATAAATCTAAGGGACATAAAAGCATCAGAAAAAACACCTTGTAAAGTGTGCTGAATGCTAAGCCTGCGGACTCACGAACCTCGGGCATGCTATTAAACAAATACAAGTACCATAAGATCCCATTCACCATAAGAGAAGTCTGATGTACTATGTGCAACATCAAATACAAAGAAAAGAATCAACAGACCTATCACAAAGCGCTGTACGAATGGTAGGAATCAGCTCATCCATAAAACTTAATAACTGACTCTTGCCAGCACTGGCCATCACTTCGCTCAGACCAATGCACACGCCCTGTAAGTGCAGAGAAAATTAGACTTGCATACTAGTACAAGGATTAACAAGATTAGAAAGCAAACTGCTTACTTCTTGCTATTCTGCACCAACAAACAAAATTTTTCTTTTTGTTCCCAAGAAACAAATCATAGAAGGAATCTCTGTATCCGTTTGAGAAGATAAGACGCTTTTAATTCTAGAAAATGAATTCCTGCAGACCAGCAAATCTAGTAGTTGACAATCATTCTGACTTGGTAAAGTTCTATCCATTTCGAAAAAGAAGTTCTACCTAAGGTATGTTCAGTGCTGATTTTCGTGCCGTCATCGGTCCCATCGAGTCGATCATTTTTTCTTACTCTTTATTAATGCAATTAGTTTGAAGTTCTGTAATTCTCTTCATTGTTTGTTATAGTTATTCTGCCCTAAAAGTATCCCGGAACCATCAACAGCACACTTTCACAAGATAAGACATTCTAATCACTCTTTTCTACTTTCTCTGTGCAACCAAAAGAAAAGAATGCTATATTTTTTTCCTATATTCCTTTCTCTTCTTAAGAATCCCTTCTCTTATTTTCTTCTCTCCTCGATCTGAGAACAAAACTTTTTTACCATAGTTCTTTATTTTTGTCATGCCTTATCACATGGATTCAAATCTCCCAAACACTTGTGTGACGACCTACCCTTTACTAGCCCCATAACATTGTTGAAGCATAACATGGCCCAAAATGCCCAAAATGCTTATGCCCAATTTACATGGTACTAAGGAGTGATCCATTGTATACACTGTTGAAAATTCTTCCAACTCACCAATGTGTACAGTGGAATATTACAAATTACACTTGAAAGATTAAAACATCCACAGTTGCTAATAACCTTTCATGCAAACAAATTTGTAGCATGAGTACGAACTCCACGAAACAACAAGAAAACAGAAGGCAGAAAATTGATCTGGATAACAAAAAGATGATCCACTTATGGATGAAATAGATCATAGATTTGCTAAGAACATTGAACACAGCCTGCATAAGGCTTTCTACCTCACCAGTATCTTTTACCCTCCTAAGTTGTTCAATGATCAAACCTTCTCCTACATACTCGGTGTTGCCAAAACCTTACAATCATATGCCACGATTCAATGTGTCACGAGGTTAAACCGTTACGTCTCACTAAACATCTATTGCATACAACCCATAATGCGACATATACAATTGAACACGTAACTATTTTCTTTAGTTGATTTTTTGAAAAGAAACTATTAAACTTAGTTGGGAGAACTGATATTATTTGGAAGTTTAATATCTTTACTGAAAAGATAATAGCATATCTTTAGTTTTCTTCTTTTCAGTTCATAAATATCTGCTCCCTTAGCATTAAGTATCTTGATTTGAGGCAGTTACAATGGCAACAATATAAATTTTTCAAATCGGCAAATCATATGAAAATGTAAGACATGGAGAGTAAATATCGAAACATGAGTGGTGTTTTAAGAAACTATAGAGAACATAACATACAACTATTAAAGAAATACGTTGAGGATAAATTTGATGCAGGATGTGATAATTTCTAGGTGTACCCACTACTCATGTTATTTGACGAGGATGAAATCAACTTGATGGATGAAGAGTAGACTTGACCTCCAACATACCCTTCATATTTTGTTTCTCCATTACTCTTAGGGTTCTTGCTAGCATATATGCAGTAAATACATAAGAAACACACATGTAAAACACACATGGTGGAAGTTCATAAAATTTGTATCCTCAAATTTGATGTTTTATATATGGAATAGATTATGTATCCTCAATCTATTGGGGTGAGATACATGAATCCGCTTTTCCCAACGATCTCTGTCAAGGACATCGTGTTCTGTGATATACAAAGAACCTATTCTTGAGAACTATCACCTCTAAAATCCATTTTGATCTACCTCTCCGTTGGTGTACTATCTACCAAAAGCATATCACTCCTGCTAACTACTGCATTTACTGACCTCTGCTAGACATGCCTAAACCACTTTAATCCATTTTATTTTATCTTGTCTTCTATTGTTGCTACTGATAACATTCTGCGAACGTTGTGCTTCTAATTCGACCACGCATAGTCTTTCTAATTCGATACTTAAAAAATGAAAACTAACGGATACAAGAATGCCTTCAGATTTCACAATACTCTATACACTCTAGAGGGCGTAATATGTAGAAACAATTTACAAGGAAGGAAGTTGAACATCTACTGGACTTTCTTTGGTTTTATAACTTGATCATCCATTAATCAAGCTTATGAAAATGATTAGGACCCCAAACCATGTTTCCTACCCAACATCACTAACATAGTTGCATTTGGCTTCAAAACAACATTGATGAGAGAGTCACATGCAACCAATTCATTTAGCTAAACAACCATAAGAAAATCCATATTAAACACACTAGTACAAGAATATAAACGAGTAAAAGGAACAAGCTTATGGTTGCCAGTCATCGTATATCTTTGTAGTCGATTGAGACATAGTTTTGTCCAATTAGTCAGTCACACACTGTTGCCAAAGCCAAAAAAAGCCTATTTTTTGCCACATCCCACAGAGATAGTTATCTAGACAAGCAGAAAACAAAGATACTATCAATTAAATTGGAAATCAAAGGGGAAAAACCCTCACTTGTCTTCTGCTTGCACTAGGGTCATTTAGCCCTTGCGATAAAATTGGAATAATCAAAGGTAAAACTCTCTCCCCAAGCTTCCTAACAAGCTCACCCAGTGATCTCGCAGCAACCTGAAATATAAATTATATCACTTCCCATTGTGGAAACTTCATGATAGCTAAAAACCAATACAAGCGGAATAGCAGACCTGGCGCCTTTCAGAGGAAGACGATGCAAGAGAAGTAATCAAAGTATTCATTAAAACAGGCATAATTTCCTTCAGAGTCTTTGGAGTATTTGCAACTATGGTCTTCCACACATGTAAGGCGGCCTGCAAGAGGGAGAAACCTCAGTCTAAATAACCAAAAAAAAAAAAACTAAAAGGTGACGGGATATACTAACAAGCAATTCATTTCATTGATAGTACACGTACCTGGCGCACTGTGATGCTCACATCAGTTCGAACCATATACAATGCAGCAAGAACCTCATTGCGCTTCTCTCTTCCAAGTACCTCAATGATAGCACGTCCTTGTGCCTCGGTACTTGCACCTTCATCATCACTACCACCCTCAAGAAGTGCTTTTCCAGAAGTTCCAGCCACCTAAAAGGTAATGGCCATCTCAGATAACAGCAAAGAAGATATTAAATGAAGATAACCTTGACAGTGATGAGTAGCATGTACCTTGAACAAGAGATCACCCAACAATTCAACAGAACTTTGTCGTATACGCCAACTATCACTGAAAATACCATCTTCTACAGCTGGAAGGAGCAGTGGCAAAGACCTGACAGGGTCACAAACATGTGTTAATACCAAAAGCAAACTGATTCCCTAAACATGAAGTCGATCTTTTTGTGACAAGTAACCCCACTTCTATCATGCATAATTCAAATACTTCATAAAAAGCTAGAGCTACCAAATTATACTATTTCCCCTCAACTTTGTGATTCCCTAAAACTTATTCATGGCATCATCTAGATTAACATCAGAATTAGGTAGAGCACATGTGGACATCGGAACAATTAGATGTACAACCAAAAAACACATACGTTGTTGCATAATGCTCAACCAGGACATGCCCAGCACTGAGTGCGGCATCACGTACAGATTCATTTTCATCGGCAAGGCCTGTACAATGGTAAAGGAAACAATAACATAAATTAGAAGCAAAGATTAAGATGGGAAGAAGCAGGGTATAGGAGCAAAGATTATGGTGGAATGTACTAATGAGATAATATCTGAACCTAGAGTGACACAAAACACAGACAAGGAGAGAAGGAATACTTACCATCTAGGATAGCAGGTAACACCTGTTGCAAATAGTTCTGGAATTGGATACCTAATGACCTTGGCAAATACTACAAAAGAAATTCAATTAGAAGGAAATAACAAAAGGAATTCCATAAAAAAAAATATTGCCAGTGCATACATCAAATAATCAATTTTTTCTCTTCACCTTGAAAAGCGTCAAATAACCATCGCGCACGGATGCTTTCTGATGAGAACAGTTGCGAATGATATCAGGAAGTATCTGCTCAAAATAGTCCTTCCCTAGTGCAGCCAAAACCTAGAGCAATAGAACTAGCCTCTTAATCATGATTCTTATTCTCAACTGCTGATGAGTAACAAAAATGAAAAACCAAACAAATTCATCATCAATGCTATGACACGGCTGTAAATTCAAGTACTGCCCAGGAATCTATTCCAAAATAACTTAAATGCCTCAGAAAAGGAGGATTTGGATCCTGCTACACACTCGCATTATTTTTACACTACAAGATTCATTTCTTTCTCATCCCAAGGTGACCTCAAGTGCAATGTTGGATCCAACGGGACTTTCACTGCTTGGTTTGTTGACTAATGTTGCTAACACTCTTGTATTGATCAGATATGCCTGTTTTCATTCTTTTTGAAAATAAAATGGAGTCCATATTACTGCATTTACTCGTTTATGCTATATTCGACATCTAAGGAATGTTTTCCACTCACTGGGCATTGAGCTCTTGAGGTTAAATTCATACCATTGAGCTCTGGAGATATTTCTGGACCCACTATTATCATGACCTCCATACAGCACTTTCATGTCCCCCCCATGCTAATTCAAGCATTGTTTTGTTAGGATCACGTGTTTTATGGGCCAAGGTTCCATGGTTTATGGCCGGTCAAGTCTCTGAATTTGGGACGTGGCACAGTCTTGTCCTTTTTAAAAGAATCAAAGCCTAGTCAATGTAACCATGTCCCCTCCTTATTGAACATATGATCTCTAATTTTATTCATAATCTCCCCCTTGCTAAATAAGAGAAAATACCGACCCCAATCTATGCAATAAGATTGCATCGTCTGAGCATTTGTCGTTTCTATAAAAGGATCATGTGTTCCTGTCCCCTTCCATGAGCCACTACACCACAGCCTTTTCCCACCAACTAATCTCCTCCAATTTTGCAATCTTCCCAAACTTTTTTTTTTCTTCTGAACTCATGTTAATTATCGTCTACTGGTAGCTAATGGTAGCCTTCTTCACAATAAAACTTCCAGAAAACAAACGATATCCAAAACCATAGTTTTTGGACCCGCAAAACCCTGAAGTCTTCCGCATCCTATCTCTTCAAATGTTCTTTCAATGATTTATATCTTTGGAAACACAAACCTCCGCATACACTCCACTTTTAGCATCTTTATAGTTGAGACAACACTTCTCATGTTGTTCAATGTTGATAATTTCCCCATTTTCTTTCTTGGGTGAAGAATACTGCATTAACATTCTTGATGCGAATTTGTAGTTCACATCGAGATATGCACATCAGAAGATTAAACCGAGTTCTATAAATATGAAGTGCAATATAAACCCAAAGTAGAAAACATAATCAAGGAGTTCATTCAAGTAGGTAGCCGATGCCCACCTAGAACCAGTTTAGTAATGATTGTAAATGAAAGTTACAAAAAGAAAGAACACAATAACCATTGGTCCATAAACTCTAACCTCACTTAGGCCTTGTGCAGCTCCAGATCGTTCAACATTGCTTCCATCAGACTTGAGTGTATCCAACAACCATGGAACAAGATCTGGGAAGTTCTCTTCTCCCATTCCTCTTATAAGAGAACCAAGGGCCCTTGCAGCAACTGACCGAACTTCAGGGATTGGATCCACAAGAACCTGTCTTTCCAAAGGTAATGGAGCATTCCAAGTTATTATCAGAAGGGGCAACACGCAAGACTCCAACGAATTATAACGTACCTTTTTAACTTCAGGAAGCAGTAAGCCCGTGTAAGGAATCATGTCCTTGGGTTCTGTAACCAAAGAACACATATTTCCAACTATTTGCGCAGCTTTTTTTTTAGTCTCTGCACTCCTTTCTCTTAGCCCTCTATGAACTATCGGTACCAAAAGTGCGAGCGAAGGAGCATCAATAGAATTAATGAATGTTGTCTGCAATACATTTACAGATTTTTCAATTGAAATATAATAAGGAACGGATGCATAAAAATAGACAGCATGAAGTGAATATCCTTACTTGAAGGAGAATGTCAAGGGAATGTTTTGTGTAGTCATTGGGATCAGTAAGACCCATTAGAAGAGTAGGGACCAAAGCAGAGATTTCAGGATTTTTTATCACATTCCCAACCTAGAAATAGGACACAAAGTCACAAGAATAAAAAATTCGACAACAATGCGAAGGCAAAACAAGCAACAAACTAACAATACCAAGTAGCACCTGTTGAAGGGCAGTTTGCCCTGCTGACTGAACTTTAGGATGGGTGTCAGTTAGCACCTGCAATCAAAAGAATAATTTGAATGCTGAAACTATTACGTTTCCTCAACAGAAGACATATTACCAGTCAAAACTAAGGACAAAATCATGTGTTGATTGAGATACCTCTGTCAATTTTGGCACAACCCTAGGAAGGCATTGAGAAAGTTGTTGTGGGGCACAATAAGCCATAGCTCCAAGAAGTTGAACGCTACTTTGCTTCGTTCGCCAAGCTTTATCTTCAAGGCCCTGTGGTTACCAACAGTAAAATAATGGCAGACAATATTCTGTACAATCTTGAAATCTTCCTTCAGAAAAAAAATGGCAACAGTTTTGAAGGGAGTAGTTCTTAAAAGACGAAAAGAATTGAGATCTTAGCAGAATTATATAAGTTTTAAGCTCTGAGTATATGCTTTGGGGTGTCATTATCAAAGATCTTTCAGCCAAATCTAAAAATAACAGAGAAAGAGCAGCTGTGGTGTTAAGTTCGCATATTGTCTAAAATATAGAAGTCGGGGGCACAGTATGCCAAATTCCCTGACAACTAACAAGTTATAGTGAGCCTCAAAAATATCATAAATCTACACAGACCTCCCTCTTAATACTGTAGCACTGATGGAGTAAATGAAGAATTCACCCTTCCTATTCACCTCAACAGAATGACAATAATTATCTTCTCGGTCATCATAGCCTTACCCTTCCCTAACTTCTTTCATTCATCCAAACAACCTGGACCATCTGTCTACCACCATTACTACAACATTACCGAAACTACAACCACTGACAACCCCAAACATCGTAGGAAAGTAGATTCTTAGGGAACGAGACTGTCATGGTTCGTGTACGACCTGAATGGTACCCTAAGAATTCCTTCAAGAAACTACATGCTCGAGCCACTGGACCTTTCGTTATTCCTAACCTTGGACCTAATGCACATATAATTAACTTACCTTCGGATATGAAAATTGGAGTCTTGTTTTCGATGTTGAGGGTCTATTTCCTTATCGAGGCACCTCTGAGCCTCCATCTCTGTCAGCAAGTTTGTCTACAGGTGTTACTTCTCCATTAGGCATTCCAGCTCCTAATCCATGTCTACGACTGTTCTAGACCACTACCTTCGCCATCACTCTCAAAAGGAGAATTCTTATATCTTTTCAAAACGTGAATTAAACTCTATGAGATCTAATCTCCCGTTGTTCCTCAGTAGCTCAGGGGTAGACCGGTCGACTGTTAACTGATTGGTCGTGCCAGGGAGAATTGATGGGGATCAAAGGGTTGTTTCGCGCACCTATGTTAGGAGAAAGAAGAAATTTTAATAATCTTAATACTTTCAGAGACTTTAGTTGATTATGATTACTTCATAATTTTACAGACTTCAGTTGAATAGGATTGTGATTGCTATTTTTAGGATTTTGATTAAATTGAATAACAATGTACATAGTTTTATTTATTTTGGGTAGTGGGCCGAGGATATATAACAAATGTTTGTGTGAGTTACACCCGAAAGAGTGAAGACCATGTTGAATAATACGGGTAACTAATATTTTCTCTCTCAATCTCTTCGTAGAGCTTCTTTGCTTCTTCTTTCTCTTCCCTTTTTTGGTTCTACACCACTCCCATCCCTCAACCATCACCTTTGCACAAAATTGAAATCTTGCCATGTTGATTGATTGAAACGGCTTACAGAGATAAAGGTAGCAATAAAGGAGAAAGTAGGGGCAGAGCTCACAATGTGAATCTTAGTTTTCGAGCTGATGCAAATCTACATAGAGGAAGGCATATTGTGTCTTCAAATCAGATCTAGAATCACGGAATGAGGCTGAGGAAAAGAGAAGGCAAATCACTACCTTGACAGAGATGGTGCAATGTTTGCAACCTTCAACCGAAAGGCAGTGATGCATCCAAGAGTTTGCAAACTCAGTTGGGAATTCATTTGGCATTTTGCATAGGCGTACACCAATAGTGGACAAATAAGAGTACCAAATGGGCACACATGACTTTTTCATTAGAACAAATTGCTAATGGAGCTATACCTATCCTTGCCAGAAAATGAGGAAATTGGATGTGACTTTTATAAAGAAGAGCAAATAAGATTGGTTGAGAACTATTGTACTCTATGCTACTTGCAATATAGGCAGAAGAGTATGCAACCTGATACTTTTGTTTCGTTTACAAAGACGTACAAGGCTTTTTATTGAAAGTCAACCACCTGTTGAGGCCTTAAGAGGTATGTTTCCCTCCAGAATTTCCTTGCAAGTTACTCGCAATGTAAGGTACTAAATGTTGTTTTAATTTGGGGTTTCATCGGATTCTTTGTTTTCGAGGTAGGATTTCATGTGGTTTTCCGTTATAATGTTGTTTAAAATCTATTTCGATCATGAATATATGCATGCATGTGATCACAGTTGTATACTGCATGATTTCATATGGTTTTGGTAAGTTTAGGATGGTTTATGCAAAGAAAAGTAGGGTTGGACGAGTTATGTTCACGACAACAATAGAATTTGCAAATTTGGACAGGTCGCTTGAGCGAACGAGCTATGCAAATTTTAGAATTCTGTTTTTGGGCATCGAGCATGTTTTTTGCACTCGAGCGAGCTTCTAGGCTGCCCAAGCGACCTTGGCGAGACTAGAAAATCATTTTTTTTAAATCCAGCCTGTTTCTTTGCTTTTCTGTCCGGTTGAGCATATTATTCGGATCTAAAACAGTCAGTTTAAGGTCCATATGGCCATGCATTGGTGACATGTTGCCCTAAATCAATGTCTTTGTAATTCTGTCAGTGGAAGTTCGTAAAAAGTGTTCGGGTTACGGGTCTTTTGTGAGTCGGAGCAATCCAAGAACCCAACTCTGGGTGCCTGGATTCTGGGTATGCCCTAAGTGAAAGTCCGTAAATTCTATAGGAGTGTGAAATGGTGAATAGGTTTCAACGTAGGTTGCATTGGTCGCCAGTGGTGACAAAATCACCCGACTTGCATGTGTTACATAGGGTACATTAGCATGTGTGAAAATCATTTTGAACTTTGCATTTATACACTTGCTTACTCATACGATATTGATGCGCAATTTGTTTTAGCCTTCATTGTCTTGGTTGCTACATGTTTTCCTAGACAAGTTTCGACTTATGTGTTGTAAATAAACTCTTTACAGGGAATAATACTGAGCCAAGGGGTTAGAGCCTTGGAAGGAGTTATGAAGTCTAGATGTTATATTTTATTTCAATTATTGTTCGTTTCAGATGAACTGTTGTTAGTTGGGCATTTGTGGGCACACTGTAGGGTTTATTTATTTGATAGAATTATTGCTAGTTGTAATTTGAAATTACGGTTTTCATGGTTTTAATGGAGGTTTTCGGATTATTTTGTGTATTTTACTGTTCTAATTCATACCTTTTGAAGAGTAGGTGTGACAACTTGATATCAAAGTATGGTTCGAATACCAAGAGTCCATGGCGAGAGTCCTCGAGGGTTATGTGTGTATGAGGAGTTGTACTCCGAGAGTGTCATACCTTATCTTCAGACATCCATGCAACCACCCATGAAATCCAGTTAGAAGAAATGATGAATCACTGTGTCTTCTAGTTGGAGGTCCAAAAAAGATAAGTGGAACACCGGATTGATGTTCTTGCGGGTATTACTCAACATGTGTTTTCCATGTTAGGTGTATGTGTGTTCGGCTGTTATTTGGTTATTGAAGAGTTATTGTCCCTTTTATGTGTTGTAAGGGCATGTTGCCACATAAAGCTCAGGGTAGGGTCAGGGGTGTCACAGCAGCATGGGCACCATAACCTACTAACGAACAGGAACTAGCACAGGTCATGGTTGAGATGTTGCAACAATTGGCTCAGAACAATTAGAACGTTGTGACCAATCAGCAGAGGAATGAGACGAGAGCTATGGTAGCCATGGAAAAGTTTCGCCTCATCAACCCTCCTGAGTTCACTAGTGGGGCTGATGCGTTCGTGGCTAACGACCGGGTTAAGCATATGGAAAAGACCCTGGACACATTACAGATCCTGGAGAATGATCTAAGGGTCTCACTAGCTGTCTACCAGTTCACTGATGAGGCTACTCAGTGGTGGAAGACAATGAAGACCACTCAAAACACAGAGGGCATGGCTTTGAACACTTTCAAGGGGTTGTTCTAGGACTGGTATTTCTCCAAGCTTATGAAGGACTCACTTTGAGACAGGAATTCTATGACCTTAAACAAAGGGACATGTCGTTGGTGAAGCATCAAAACAGGTTCAAATCATTGTCCTATTTCGCTATTGAGACTACGGGTTATCAAATTTTTAAATACAAGGGGTTCAAGAAGGGCCTCAACCCTACTATTAAGGAAAGGGTGATACAGCTCAAGATCCGGGACTATGGGAATCTGGTTGAGCGAGCTATGATTGCAGAGGCAGACAAGTTGGAGAGGGGTAGGGGTATGAACAAGGCAGTGTGTGGGAAGTAGGGGGTCAGGGTAAGAAGCGACCAAGGGAGGCCAGCTCCTAGTTTTAGGGTCAGAGGCAAGCTATTTACACACCATCAGTTGTATCTACAGGGAGGGTTACACAAGAGGAGCTCATATGATACAAGCGTGGCTAGCCAGGCCACGAGAGGTTAGATTGCTTGTAGGGGGCATAGTCCATTGTTCAATCTAATGCAACTTAGGTTGAACTAAACAATGGTTTTCGCTAACGAGCCAATAAAATATTACAAATGCAACATATTCAGCATAATTGCCCTCAGGATCAGGGGAATATGGGTGCCAAAAGATCGGTACAAACCAGTGTTCTAAAAATCGGATTAATCGGCCGATTAATTGGCTATTAATAATCAGTAATCGGTTGGTTACCTTGGCGATTACCCCCAAATCGCTGACAAAAATTGGTGGGACACCCAGTCGGAGCTTAATCGCCCACTAATTGGCTAATCAGCAACTAATCGGGCCAGTCGATTAGTCGGCCCATGAAGAAAATTAAAATGAAACAACTACTAGGGTCAAAATGAAATAGTTTAGGCGCCGACTTCTAGGGCTTTATTATTCTCAAACGACATAGTCGGGTTCAAACCATCTCCCCTGCTTCAGAGTTCCCTATTCCCGCAATCTTCTTCTATCTCCGGCGATATTCTTCGTGGCAAGTTGTCTCTCTCCAATCTCCGTCGATCTGTTGTCTTGCTCCGTACTATTCTCGCTCGTTCTGTGTATCCCTTTTATCTTGTTCTGTGTATATATCTAACTGTATATACTTTATTAGCCAAGTTCTGTAATCGACTAATTCTATATATTATTATACTTTATGTAAAATAGTGGATCTGCACTGTAGTGAATATATAGTACATTATATTATATTATAGTTTATGTTTACACTTTACAATAAACTATATTTTCTGAAAACTATGTATACTTTACAATAAACTATACTTTCTGAAAATTATGTGTAATGTGACTTATTTTTATTTAGTTTGGAACCTTTATAGAAATATTTAATAAAAAAAGAAAAAATCGACTAATCTTCCAAGGCCGATTAATCCTCAATTACTAAGCCTAAGCGCTAGAAGGTCTCTCATCACACGACTAGTGCCTAGCGATTTTAAGAACGTTGGTACAAACTCGCTTGAAACAATCTTCTCCGGTTCAACAAGCGGGGACAGTTTGATCAGCCTCGTCAACTCAGTCGGTACAACAAGAGCAGGGGACGAGAGGGCGTGCTCATGCAATTACAAGCAACAGGGACTTTGTAGTTCGAGATACTTTCTTATTGTTTCACACCTGCACTAGTGTCTTGGTCAACACGGGTGCTTCACATTCCTTTATTGTTGCTAGTTTTGTATCAACTATGGATCGAGGGTTCGGTCTGTTGGATTTTGTTTTGTTTGTTGAGACACCTGTTGGGTGTTATGTGACTCTTAAACACGTGCATATGTCATGTGAGATTTACTATAATTTACCCTTTGATCCCATAGTGTTTGATATGAGTAGTTTTGATGTGATTTTGGGGATGGACAGGTTAACGTCTTACCAAGCCACAATTGACGGTTATCAGGATAGGGTGACTATTTGTACGTCGAATGGGAGAAATTTTTATTTTTTGGAGACACTAGGATGGTGTTCAGTCTGTCATTCACGGGTTGTGGGACCCAAGGATTTCGGTCATCTTTTTGTTGTGACTTGGGATGATGAGGCTAGTCATAGTCAAGGGGACTTACCTCGGGTAGTATGGAATTTTTCGAATGTCCTCCCGAAGGATATTGTGGGCTTACCTCTTCAAGAGGGGTGGAGTTTTCTATGGATCTTGTGCCTGTGACATCTACAATTTACATGGCACCATATCAGTTTGCTCCATTAGAGTTGAAGGAATTGAAAGTACATCTTCAAAAGTTATTAAACAAAGGTTTATTCGACCCAGGACTTCACCGAGGGACGCTTCGACCCTGTTCGCACAAAAGGAGGAAAAATGAGTACATGCGACTAAATAGTGTGACAATCAAGAATAAATACCATTTGCCAAGCATAGAGGATTTGTTCGATCAGCTCAGGGGTTCTCGAGTGTTCTCAAAAATTGATATGAGTTCAAGGTATCATCAATTGAGGGTCAAGAAAGAAGATATTGCCAAGACAACATTTCAGACCCGGTATGGTCACTCTTTTTTTGTGGCGATGCCGTTTGGCTTGACCAACGCGCCCGCCGCATTCATGAATTTGATGAACAATCTTTCATGCATATGTTGATCAGTTTGTTGTCGTGTTCGTGGATGATATTCTGATCCATTCGCCTTCATAGGAGGAGCACGAAGAGCACTTGAGGTTGGTGTTACAGATTTTGTGGGAGAACTCTTTTTATGCCAAATACTCGAAGTCTGACTTGTGGCCCTCTAAGGTGAAGTTTTTAGAACACAAGATGTTAAGGAACGGGTAGCCTGGTTGGTTACCATGGGCACTTTGTTGGGGATTTTGCGCAATGGGCTCCTCCGATGACACAAGTCACTCGAAAGGGGGGTCAGATTTGCGTGGGAAGATGCGTGTGAGCTTTCATTCCAATGGTTCAAAAGGAAGTTGACATCAACACCAATCTTGGTCATACCTGAGCGAGGTTAAGGGTACCCGGTGTATTGTGATGCTTCTAAGGAGGAGTTGGGATGTGTACTAATGCAGGACGGCAGAGTTGTTGCTTATGGTTCTCGTTAATTGAAAACTCAGAGCTCAACTATTCCACCGATGATCTAGAGTTGGCATCAGTTATCTTCGCACTCAAGAACTGGAGACATTACTTGTATAGCGAGCGATTAGAAGTTTTCTCAAATCACAAGAGCCTTAAGTACATCTTCACTCAGAAGGATTTGAACATGAAACAGTGGAGATGGATGGAGTACATGGAGGATTATGACTTCGAGTTGCAGTACCATCCGGGCAAGGCTAAAGTAGTGCAGTGGCTAATGCATTGAGTAAAGAGTCGTCACTTCACAGTTTGGCCACTCTGGCTATTCGTGAGTGGAAGATGCTCCGAGAGATTGGTAAGCATGATTTGTAGCTCCGTGCAGATGGGGGACATGCAACTTTGTTTAGCATCATGATCCAACCGTCACTTTGTTGAGGCTGACAGACGCGCAACAGGATGATTTAGAGGCTAAGTCGGTACGGGACCATTTGGCTTCAGATGAGCAGGCTGATGGATGGTTTGTCCATACTAATACGGGTTAAGGTTTGCAAACAGAGTATATGTACCAGAGTCGTGCTAGGAGAGTGTACTTCAGGAATCTCATCATTCTCGTCTTGTTGTACACCCTGTCAGTACAATGATGTATCATGACTTGCGAAGGAAGTACTGGTGGAAGTGGATGAAACATGATATAGCGCAATTTGTATCAAGGTGTCTGGTTTTTCAGTAGGTTAAGGCCGAGCATCAGAGACCTGTCGGGCTGTTTCTGCCTTTGCCCGTAACTGAATGAAAGTAGGAACATATGACAATAGATTTTGTGATGGAGATTCCAAGGTCATGAGCAGGACATGATGTTGTGTGGGTAGTGGGAAGACCGCTCACTCTCCCTATTCGTGTGACAAATATTGTAGAGGCATTCAGTAGATTATATAACCGAGATATAGTTCGACTGCATGGAGTGCCAGTGTCTATCGTGCTGGATCAAGATCCTAGGTTTACATCGCGATTCTATTCGAGTCTTCAAAAGTCGCTTGGTACGAACTTACGTATGAGTATTGCGTTTCGCCCATAGACAGAAGGACAGTCTAACCGTACCATTCAGATTCTTGAAGACATTTTGAGGGCTTGTGTTATTGATTTTCATGATTCATGGGAGGATCATCTACCACTGGCAAAGTTTGCCTACAATAACAGTTGCCAGTCGAGTATAAAGATGGCCTCTTATGAAGTGCTTTATGGCAGACCTAGTAGGATACCGGTATGTTGTGCTGAAGTTGGAGAAGGTATCATGTTTGGGCCAAATTAGTTTGAAAGACTATTGACAAGATTGTTCAAATACGACAGCGGTTGCTTACTGCCAGAGCCGCGAGAAGAGTCATGCGACCGTAAGAGGCAACCTTTAGCTTTCGAGATGGGTGATCATGTATTCTTGAAGGTGACACCAAGAAAGGAGTTGATGCGGTTTGGCCATAGTGAAAAATTGTCGCCGCGGTTTGTTGGGCCATTCGAGATCCTTGAGAGGATAAGAGAGATGGCGTATTGGCTTACCTTGCTACCGAGGCTATCAAAGATTCATGATGTATTTCATGTGTCGATGTTGCACAAGTACAAGACAGATGCGTCACACATGTTGGAGTGGGACAAATTGGAGGTAGAGAATAACATTTCAAATGAGGAACGATCAATGAGGATTCTGGATACCTAGGAGCTGGTCTTGCGCAGAAAGACAATTCCATTGGCCAAGGTATTGTAGCATCACCAAGGGATAAAAGAGGCCACATGGGAACAGGAGTCAAAACTTCACTCCAAGTATTTAGAGTTGTTTCTCCCTCCTGAGGAGGGGAGGTTGTGAGGACTTGTGGTCCTAGTTTTTATATAATTATTTTTATTTTTGGTAATTTTGTGAATTATTGTAATATTATGAATTTTAATGAGAAATTTGGAGTTTTTGGGTTAATTGTTGAATTACCCGAATTATGGAGTTTTGGTGTGATTATTAGTTTATTGGTTATTTAACTGATTAAAAACCCTAATCTTGTAAAACCTAAAAATAGAACGTTTTGAGTTCATGTAATTATTTTTATTTTTGGTAATTTTGTGAATTATTGGAATATTATTGGTTTTAATGAGCAGTATAAAGTTTTGGGGCTGATTGTTGAATTAGCTAAGTTATGGCATTTTGGTGCAATTATTAGTTTATCGGTTATTTAACAGTTTAAAAACCCTAATCTTGTAAAACCTAAAAATAAAACGTCAACTTATTCATCCTAATATTCGTAAGGTGACTCGGTCGGTAGAGGGAGCAAATGAACTAATGAATCCAAGATTCTTGAGGAAAGTATCAGAGAAAGATTGATCCTAGCAATAAAGGCTTCGAGTAAAGCCAAGGATCGATCCAGCACGCGGAGGATCGTCAAGTTCTGCAAAGTTAGGGTTTCATTCAGTTCTTCATTTTTGAGGTACGATTTCATGTGGTTTTCCACTATAACGTTGTTTAAAACCTGTTTGAGTCATGAATATAGGCATGGATGTGATAACAGTTGTATATTGCATGATTTCGTATGTTTTTGGTGAATTTCGAATGGTTTATGCAAAGAAGAGTAGGACTGAACACGTACTGTTCATGACAGAAACAAAACCTGCGAAGTTGGGTACACAATGAGCATGAGTTTGGTGCTCAAACGACTTTGGTGAGATCAGAAAATTGTTTTCTTAAAACCCAGCACGTATATTTTTTTCCATGTCTAGTTGTGCATGTTCGGGTTTGCAACAGTCAGTTTAGGGTCATGCATTGGTAATATGTTGCCCTAGATCGGTGTCTTTGCGATTTCGTCGGTGGAAGTCTGTAAAAAGTGACCAGGTTATGGGTGTCCCCTCAGTCAGAGCAATCCAAAAACCCGACTCCAGGTGCTTGGATTGTGGATACGCCCATGGTGAAAGTCCGTAAATTCTATAGGAATCTAGAACGGTGGATAGATTTCAGCGTAGGGTACATTGGTCTAGTGGCAGAGTTACATGACTTGCATGTGTTACATCAGATATTAGCATGTGTTAAAATCATTTTAAACTTTGCCTTTATACAGTTACTTACTCTTATATGATATTAACGTGAAATTTATTTTAACCTTCATTATTTTGGTTGCTACATGTTTTCCTATACTAGCTTCGACATAAGTATTGTAAATAAACTCTTTACAATGAACGATATTGAGCCAATGGGTTAGAGCCTTAGGATGAGTTATGAAGTGTAGATGTTAGATTTTATTTCAGTTATTGTTCAATTCAATTGAACTGTTGTTAGTTGGGCATTTGTGGGCCTGTAGGGTTTATTTATTCAATGGAATTATTGATATTTGGAATTTGAAATTACGGTTTTAATAGCTTTAATGGAGGTTTTTAGATTATTATGTTTGTTTTATTGCACTAATTCATACCCTTCAAGAGTGGGGTGTGAATCGGGATGGTCAATGTGGTGTTTGTTCGACCTTTTTCCTAAACTGGCACACCCTTGAGCAAATGCAATGGCTTCCTCTCTCAATATGACTTGCTCATTATAGAAATCCACTCGCACCCAGAAGGGGATGACCAGTTTAGTTAGACGCCCTCTAGCACCCTAAAGTAAACGTAATGGCTCCTTCTTTGAAAAGGAGTTGCTCTTAGAGCATCCTATTTGCACCCAATAGAGATGCTATAACTGGTCAATGTGGTGTTTGTTCAACCTTTTTATTAAATTAGCATCCTTGAGAAAATATAATGGATGCATCTCCTAACACGACTTGCTACGTACCCACTTGCACCCAAAAGGGGATGACCGGTTTGTTTAGAAGTCCACCGACACCATAAAGACCATGTGATGGCTCCTTGTTTGGAAAGGACTGGCAGCTTAGAGCATGCCACTTGCACCCTAATGTGGATGCTCTCAGTGGTCAGTGTGGTGTATGTTCGGCCTTTTTCCTAAATTTACACCCTTGAGCACATGTAATGGCTCCACGTGACTTGCCCCTTATAGAAACAAATGAATTTCAATTTACAGTGTGTGTGTGTGTGTGTGTGTGTGTGTGTGTGAGAGAGAGAGAGAGTGTGTTCTAACAGACAACATGAGAGAGAAGGGCAAATGGGTGCAAGTTTGTTTTTGGTTTTCTTAGGCAAAACAACACGATTTAAAAAGAGGATACATTAGTCCACATCAGTAGTGGATTCCATGTCTTCACAATTACTTTACCTCTTGCCATAATTGTGAAATTTTTTTCCCTTCTTTCCTTTGTTTTGTAGTTTCTCCTAGTATAAATTAAAGTTTTTAAGCCTAAATCAATAGAAAGCTTGTTTCAAATGATGATCACATGGTCCAATGGATAAGAGTTGCTTCTATTGCGACTTGCAACAGATGTGGATTTGTGAATCTTATCTATGGCGATTTTTTAGGAAAGGGGTTACAAATACAAATAGGATTATCATGAGCCATCTTGTGGTTATCTATACCTATTTGCCCTAATTTTGGTACCTAGTATTCTTTTCGGAGATGAAAATTTATTTTTTCTAGTAAATACAAAAAGACATAAACAAGAGGTGACTTCTATTTATCCTAAAGATCCTAAAAGAGAAATTTGAACGCTTTTCAAAAAGAAAAATGCAAAAGAAGAAAAAGGCAACATCAAGTTTAGCATACAAAAAGTGAATTATTTGATTCACGATTTGCCGATTCACCCACAAAGATACACAGCTATTTCTATTTATGCAACCCAGTTTGTATCAATTACTCCATGAGTTGTATCAAATCGTATAATGCTAACCTCGAATCTTGCAATTCTAACAACTGAGGCTGAGAGTATGCGTGGTGAGCCAAAAGAGTAGCTTATGACATTTAGGTTCGTAAGAGGCATGCCAAATGGGTGACATTACACCAAAACAAGGTTTTTTTATGTACACAAAACCAAACTTAAATTCAAGGCATAAATCCTGGGATGCTTCCAGGAAAGAAATGCAACCATGTGTTCTTTTTTGAGCTGCATTTTTTCATCAATATGTGCCTCAATATGAAGTTGTTTTGAGTCTGACATCAATATGTGCCTCAATGAAGTTGTTTTGAGTCCTTGCCGCCACGGTTCAGGTCACTAAGGCCTTCTTTAGAAGGAAGCCCCAACATAATCATTTGTTATTAATCATAAGCTGCCCAGAAGAGTTATAATTGTTTGTTGGCTGTTCATGATATTAGGCTAGTCTGTCTATAAATGAAAGGAGATGCTCGTCGTAATCAGTTTTAGCCACTTTGATCATTGAATGGTCTAGCTCTAGCTTAGTTTTCTTCTCTCCAAAACCTAATACTTCCTTGGATTGGGAAATTTTCTCTCTGCAATTCCTTGAATCATTGAATTGATTCCCTCATATATATACACAAAATGTTGCTTTTCCCAAATTTTCACAGCCCTCAACTGAATCTTTGCAATTGTTTTGCTTTCCTTGGAATGCAAGAGTAATGTAACTCGCATGTAAATGACTTTTAATTTAACAAGTTTTATCTGGCAAATATTCTGATACAGTTTATTACATTTTTTGGATAAATACTAAATTTGCCAAAACAAATTTCGATCGTGTCCTAGACGTATCTTGTTCTGCACTTTTTCCAAAATCTACATGATGCGCCTGTGTTGTGTTGTGCTATGGTGTGTCCATGTCTTGGCTAACTAGGCGGTAAAACGGTCATCCCAAGTGGCAAAATTGGATGGCCACATCTAAAATATGGACATCACTATTACTTTCAAAATTAAATAAATTAATCCATTAGAAGACAGCCAATCAAAACAAGGACTGTCAAAAACATTACAATTGGCCTTTTAAAACCATATCTTACACCATAAAACAAAAAATTAATAACCACGCCATTTTTTAGCTCTAGACCCTAAAGCACTTCTATCCCTAATTACAACAAGGAAAACTTTTTCTATCCAAAGACATTAAATATGCATAGACCTAAACAACTCTAAACCTACATTGGGTTCACAAGCATAGATCTAATCTCCTCCATCTCTAAACAATAGTAAGCACCTACTCCAATTCCTCCTTTAACACCATTCCTTCATCTTAAATTGCTACCCCAATTTTACGGTCCATTTTTCTTGACAACATACAATTGACACTTTGAGTAACACTGCATGGGATTGAGCAGAAAGTACAGGTGATAAGAGATGACAGAACAAAATGTTCATGCAATGACAGAACAACCTGTTTATTGCATGGCACATATTGCTAGTTATAGAAAGGACTACAATTTGGCTGCTTCTGCATGAAGCGAATCACTATCATCCCTTGAGATATATATGATGGTCATGCAGTCCATAATTGTAAAATCATAAGGACCATTTGGAATATGCATCTTTAGAAGTGACTGGGTCAAATACTACGAAATTTATTCAGGATTAGAACCTTTAGAAGTGATGGAAGGACAAGCTTCACCCCCTGAGCACTGAGCTGAGACATCATTGCACGAGCAGCACATTCGGCAGCTTCTCGAACAGCAACAACTTGGTCAGAGAATGAAACCAAGAGTAATGGTAACATTTGAATTACATACCTGAAGAGAGGGAAAAAAGGAAGAAGAGAACAGGGCGGATTAGCTTAACATTCTTCCCAACACAGTGAAAATCCTGTTTTGGCAATCGTATCTGTGTACTTACGGTTCAAATAATCTTCCAAGTTTCTCACAAAGGCACTCAAATGCCAGCAGAGCTCCTTCACGGCTTTTTGCAGAATTCCTGCGATTTCAGAATAAACAAGTCCCTATTTCATCATTTCTGCAATCTATTTTCCATCAACAATAAAGCCACAGTTGAAGATTTGTACATGATTGGACCTCCCTGGATACACAATTTATTATTCACTGGATACAAAATTGTATAATTATAAACTGAAGAAAAGTTACCAGAAAAGGGAGAAGAATTACACAAAAGACCACAAAAGAAATAAAACCACCTAACGCTGACCCTACACTCACACAGTACCCTCTAATCTCTAGATATTACTAATCTTCTTAAAGAAATGCAATTACCTTAAAAGGGGAAGAAAGTGAAGCCTAAAAAGATGCAAATGACAAACACTGTCCAATGATGCTTCTATGTCCTCAAACCCTAGCATCAGGCTCCAACCAGATACCCAAAATAGCCAGAAAAAGAGGAACAATCTCATATCTCTTTTGCTTTGTTGTTGCATCCAAAACCCCAAGAGTCGATCAAAAGCATTTGAGAATTGTAGGTCGAAGTTACCAAAGAAGAATCCACCGATCGAAATCACCAGTGTCATAGGGTCATGGCCACGCTTTTACTTTGTTGTTGCATCCAAAACCCTAAACGTCAATCCAAAGCATTTGAGAATTGTAGGTCGGAGGCACCCAAGAAGAATCTACCTATCCAAATAGCCAGTGACAATAGGGTCATAGCCAACGGACAAGGCAAAAACAAACAATCGAAGCGCTCCTCATTCTTCCTACGCATGATACACCATTGATGAAAGACTGCGATTAGGTCTTATTTTTTAAAAGGAGACACTGTTCACGAGACTACTGGGCTAGTGACCACATAACAACCTTAAGGCTTTTTTGGAATACTTCACTAAAAGGAAAAGGAAGCAACTTCTTATCGTCAACTATTTTTCCAAACAAAGACCCTACGAGGAAAACAAAACCCCAAAAGAGCGAAGTGACTAAGTAAACAATAGGTCTCAAAAAAGAAAAATCATCAAGAATGTCATACAAAGACATTAATTTAATTGCTTCTCGATTATTAAGATGTCTAAAAAAATTGAAATGCCTTGAAAATAGATTCACATGAATTTGGGCCGTGTCATGAATAACATTATTGGTCGAACCAACACAAATGCGATAACATAAGACCAAAAGCAGAATTAGCCACCACACAGATTGTCCAAATTGAACATTCTCAGCATTAGCTGTAGAAGGATCATCCCACTATCTACCCATACATTCAATAAAAGCATAGCATAGCAAGTTACGCCCAATGAGAAATCTCCATCACCACTTACCGAGAAAAGTAATGTTCTATGCAAGAGTGTTTCCTATAGCAAGACCCTCTTTTTCAATAGGGAGAGAAACCCCTCCCAACTCACCCAATGATTTTGCTTCCCCTCATCCGAACCGTGCCACAAAAATTTATCACTGTTTTCTTTAATTTATTTGCAACCCTCAGAAAATCTTTCATTGTGCAAATGCTCCACAAAACAACTGCAGCAGAGTATACCTTACTCCTTTTGAAGACAAAAATCTTTTCCAACCCTCTAGCCTTGCACAAATTTTCACAAAGACAAGCCAGAAAGAATCTGCCCAAGGATTCTCACAAATACTTACAGGAATGTGCTCTACGGGACTTCCTAAGGTTCCTATCCTGCCAACCTGTAAATTCTATATGGTTGAAAATTCATATTAGCAACTGAATGTATGCTCAAATTGGCCTTTAGATCCAATACAAGTTGAAAAATCCTCAAAAATTTGAGCAAATTAATTACCTTAGAATCCTTTGCAAATGAGAAAAAGATGGTATCATCTTGGTACCATAACTAAGAGTCTAAGACACAAAAACTCTATCCCTCCGCAAACAGATCCAACAATAAAGTCAATCACATTAGAGCATCTCGAATGGGCTCTCTAAAAATGTGTATTAACTTGTAAAAAGTGTTAAAAGTGGGACCCATTTGAGTGTGATATGAATGTGGAAGTTTAGGAATTAATAGGTACTCAAATGGTTCGCTTAATGTGTGCTTGGGTAAGTTACATCTATTGAAATATACATCTATTTATGTACATACATATATATACACTAATGTATATACTCTACATATTATATAACGATGGTCCCCACCTCTTCTCACTCTCTCTCTCTCCTCTCCCTCACTGTTAACGTGTGCTAATACACAAGATAGCATCATCAGTGGAGCACCTACAACAGACAGCATCATCAGTGGAGCACCTACAACAGACACTCATTAGCAAGTTCTTAGCCACCCCACTAATACACTAGATAACACACCCATTGGAGATGCTCTTAGCCTTAACAACTAACCTGCTCAACCCATCAGCAACCAAAGGGAAAAAAAGTGAAGGCAAAAACCTGTTACCATGCCTTAGACCCCAAGAAACTTTGAACAATCCCTTGATCTACCACTTACTATGACCAACATATTACAAGAAGACAAACACCATCTAATCCACCATCTCCATCTATCCTGATGTAACAAACAAAACACATAATTTTAAAATAAACAGCCGCATATATTTCGGAGAATGAGTACATGGGATAGTTGAATGAGAGACAGAAAGAGACAAGAAAAGAACCTATATACTCCATGAGGGGCCACCAAGCCAGAAAAAGAATAAAGAGAGAGAAAGGGGAGAACCCTGAAGGTCTACAGGTGATGAATTCACAAGGAGAAGAACAAAGAGAGGGGAGAAGGGAAAGGAGATGTATGGCCGCAACTCTTAACAAAACTTCCCTCTTTATCAATAGACACAGTTGAGTTCTATTTATAGACTCATCAAAACTCAAAACTAAAAAGTAACAAAAAACAACCTTATTACAGAAAAATAATGACAAATCAAACCTTAGTTGTATTTCTACTTCTTTTTTTTTTTTTTGGAGCGGAACATATCGCATCAAACCTGACTTGCTGGAAAAAAACTTGTCAACTTCGAATTTTACCAAGTTTCCTCCAGAAATTGCTTCATACTTCACTTAGCTTTAATTGGACAGATTCAAAGAAGCAGCTTTTCCCTTGTAAGAAATTAACACACATGTAGCAGTTAAACATGCTCCAAACAAATAGCTTCTTTCTGGTAGGAATTTTGTCGATAATGTACTCCTCGCAGCATATAAGCAGCAAAGGACCGGACTAGAAGAAACAGCATATCAAAGAGAACATATAAGCAACAATGAGGGACAAGACTAGAAGCACCAGCAGAACAGGAAAAAAGGGGAAAAGCAGCAACAAAACAGAAGTAGTAGAGAAGCAAGAGAGGAGCTAACAACAGCATTAGCAAGAGAGAAGAATAAGAGAACAGCAGAGCAAAAACAGAACCAGCAAATTAAGCAACAATGACAGATACAAGTTGCTTCAATGATGAAGTATGGTCCCAAGTCAGAGCCTGTGGGGCTCTACCATATGAGAAAACAAATACCCACTATCATCATTGCCCGTATATGAGATGTAATCTTAAAACTCACAAAAACTAAGATAAACTGATAGATATACGATTTAAGTATGGTATAAAAGATTGACTGACAGAGAGTGAAAAAACTGGAATTTCTTTTTAGCAATTCATCTCAATCAAAATCCATCCATTACTCTTCAAAACAAAAAAGGGAGGGTAGACGCTGGCCCCACTCAGGGACACACATGCGCTTGAGCAGGTTATCCTTATCTGTTTAAGAGAGTAGCGAATAAGTGTCTTTTAGATACTTGCACAAATAAGTATATCTCTTTTAAGAAGTCATTTAAAACAAAATTCTTTTACTACTCTTCCAAAGAAAAAAGGGAGGGTGGACGCAGGCCACTAGGGGACCACCTAGGCTTGTAGGGTTATTGTTAGTCTCTTCTCATTGATTGACTTGACATGATTATTACTGCATAAGTATACACATAGGATGGATGTGCCATTTCCCATGCAAATAGCCAAAATTTCTTTTCTTTCTTTTGGTTTTTCTTATGATCCTACTTATGCCATCATCCGCTACTAGCACTGCACATAGAAGAACATCTTTCAAGAGAGGTGGAGAGGTAGAGAGACAGGGAGAGGAGAAGGAAGAGACTAAGCTACATTCCTCCCTTGTTCTTGCATTTTGCTCTGGGGAAGGGTTCCAAACATTGCTTCTCTCTCCTACTCCTTTCTATCACTTTTCTCGTTCATTTGTGAAGATAAGTTCATGCATGTGAGATTTCATGTTGCATTGTGGTTCAAAATGCCTAAAACATGAACAAACATGCTAGAGGTCATGCATGTGAGATTTGATGAAGAATGTGGTTCAAAATACCTACAACATGAACTAACATGCTAGAAAGAACAGACTTGAAATGTAGTCAATAAGTCCATTCTTCAATGTATTTTGATGAACTTTTGAGAACACTGTTGATTTGATTTCATCACTTAGAAACCTGTTGCGCACCCGTGCACGTGCTACTTTGATATTTCTCCATCTATCTTTTATCTCTTTCACCACTACATACAATCTCTAAGAGCACCACACATGTTCTAACAAAATAATCCAACGATCCTGACTTAACCTTCTCAAATGTTACTAGAGCTCCTCTCTTTCTTTACAGCATTTTCATGCAGCTAACCATTCAATTTCTTTGTCGTTAGCCTTTCCATTTGCAGGCCTCTCTATCCCAGATACTCTCTGCTGTCTTATCATCATGTTTTGGTGCATTCAACATGATTTCCACGATCAAAAGAAGCCGCAAAGATCAAAAACAAGAAAAAAATCTTAACAGCCTTATATAATTCTCTAATTGACAATGACAATCACGGAACAAAGTCAGTTTTCCTGTAACCGCAGTATCCTTGAGATCTCTCAAATACAATGTGGTGCACGGCTCCTTTAAGCTCCATCTCCTTACCATCACGGTTCCTGTATTCCAATTAATTTAGCAAAGCAAGACTACTCTATTACTCACACCAGAAGATTGCACGTGAATACCTGCTTACTACCTTAACTGGGCCTAAATAGGATGCGTCACTTCGTGTTGATCTCGTAATTTACCATCACTCAGCTTTCCACTAGATGATGGAGTTAGTCGACACAATGCATTGGCATAGCACTAAATAGAAAGTTCAAGTTTACAGCACTTCACTAAGTGGAAACATCAATACAATTTTTCCTTTTACTGTTATCGAATCTAAGGGATACATGCCGATAAGAGTTAGTATATGATATCAAATGTAAGGGATCCACGCCGACAAGAGTTCCAATGCAAAATCATTTGCAAAATGATCGACTATCTAATCTAAAAATATAGTAAAAAAAACTTAGGCAACAAACCGATGTGCACTGAACGTAACTAGACAGATAAGTCTCATATACTATTTCCATCCACTCAAACTGAGAAAAGTAATTAAGGAGACCAAACACTACAACCTAGCAAAAGGGAACACGAAAGTTCTAGATTGTAGCACAAGTTTAACATAATATTCAGATCATAAATGACAAAAAAAATAAAGGTTTGAAAACAAAGGGATTGTAGGTAAATATAAAAGCACACACCAAGTCATATGTGTGTATGCATATATGTCCCCTAGTAAACAACGAATCAGCGGAAAAGCTGTCTAAAAGTTACTCAGCAAAGCAAGTTTAAAACAGAAACCAACCTGTCAACAAGACCGTCTCGTAGGGCCGTGGCAATACTATACTTCTTGAGGCACGAAATTCCAAATCCCTTTACCAACCCAGCAAGTCCAAATGCTGCTCCACGGCGCTCTCCATATTTATCACTTTTCATTAGCTGATTCAACAGCCTAGAAACAAGTGCCGGTGCATCATCCTAAATCAATGCAATAAAACAAATAAGAAGAGAAAAAGGCAGTAGAAATCTAATTAAAAGCACAGAAAATTCAGAATGACAACAGTAACACAACGGAACCACGAAAACAACATGCAAATACCATCTAAAATCTCTAGAGTTATCTATCAAGTGCATAACGATGGTTCAAAGCTTTGCCATTGGCCGTTGAATGGGCACTCAAAAGGCAAGCTCTATACAAGATCAAAAGAAACCTGAGAAGATCATGGGACATCATAGAAAACAGTACTAGCATAATGAAACCATGACATCAAACACATCTACAATACCAATAAAGTTCAGCCTTCCAAAATGATAAATGGATATGAGAAAACTACTATGTGGACCAAAATGGACGTATAGAGTAAAGCATGCTAAGTCGTAACATACAACACAGCTTTGGTCCACTTTAATTTACAGTCTTCAGACTCACAAGCCTATCCTAGTTATATCAGATGAATACACATCTGCATATGGAAGAAGCATACATACGCATATATGATAAATATACCTATTAACAAAGTATCTAGGTGCTAAGAGAAAAGAAAGGAAGATTGGGTCTTGCAGATTGCACATCACGAACCAACCAGATACAGTGACAGAACAGAGAAAAATGTTATTTTACAACATTTAGTTCAGCAAGGAAGAAAAGAAGTGGCTTGTCACCAGGGAGGACCTAAAGTTGGTCGTTACAGAACAAACAGGATGAAACCTAATCTAGCAACAGTAAAACTAAATCATAAAGCAAGATGACTGAGATGTTACGATGTAAGCTCATTCCATGACCACATATCATGTCTTATTTTCAGTTGGAGCAACAGATACTACGGATGAGTTAGCCAAAAAAACAAGGAATGAGCTGAGATTTCGATTTCAACCATGTACAAAATAGAACAATAAAGATCAACGCCGCGAACCAGAACATGCAAGTTGCTCAAATGATGAGTACAAAGTAAAAATAAAAGTAGAGTATTCAAGTTCTTCTAAGGTCGGTGAATGATTACAAAAGCTTGAACATTTGTCCAGGAAGCAACTACAAGAAGCAGACTTTAAGGTCAAGTTTTCTTTTCATGTTGTGAGAAATATCAAGGATAACACCAGAGACCCAGTTGGGTACCCATCAGAACCCAAACGCCAATTCAACTCTTTCAGAAACCACGTCAATGGGACTTGGCAGAAAGACTGAGTAAGCTAAGAAGCAAGGGAACTATAAGGTAGACAGATACAACACAAGAAGGACAAGGAACCTTTTTCCCAAATTTAGGGGATGGACACATTGGAGACACGTTAACAAAATATTACATCAATTATAAATTAGTAACGCATATATTGTCATGTGTAGAAAATAAAGATAACAAATAAATTACATATACACATATATACTTTATCTAAATTAAATTTGTAAATCATGTCAATGATATAAAGTGGATCAATACATCCAATAAATGCAAAATTGCATATGGACCACATGATGGCAGCTCATGTGGTGAGAACAAAAATGCCTTGTTTGAATGAAGTATGAACCCACATAAGCTACCAGCTAGTGCAACTTAGTTGCAGAATCCTACTATCTAGACGACAAACCCACCCCAGAAACTTGCTCCCATCGAAAAAGGATCTCGCTCCCAAAGAGGACAGTACCTCTCAAACATATGACTTTCAAAAGAGACAACAGAAGTAAAACACGGACTTCAATTATGCTCAAGTACCTGGTATCAAAGTAAAAATTACTCTTTTTCACAAGAAAAAATAACATTTCCAATTCATACCAATTATTAATTGACATGAATAATAGCTAAGAAGCACGAATACGGACAAGCGACACAACACGAAACAAACACATGGACATGTGGTTTTTTCAAAAATTAGGACATGGACGCGTTCGGGATACATTTAATTGAAAAACAACTGAATATATATACATACGCATATCAGCAAATTAAAAATAAAAATCAAATAATATTATCTAGAAGACAAATCATTTAAAAAGGTGAGAATACAAATAAATACATGGAAAATAGGATCGGAGAGAAGAGGGAGAAACGGAGAAAGTAGAGGAGATAAACAGAGAAAGAAGAATAGAGAGAAACGTCTAGAGAAACTTCATTCTCTTAACCGTCTCTCTCAATCTCTCTACCCCCATGCTGGTTTAAGAATTGACGCAGGTAATATAACGTGCTATCGTTTTCTTGTAAGTATGATAGATTTGACCCACAAATTACCAAATTATATTTTTTTTAATATTTAAAATATTACGGTTTTGACTCCATTTTGAAGGATTTAAAAAAATGCATTCTAACCCGAAACATGTTTGTGCTGGTCCAATACGTGTCTGAAATGTGTCCAACTCAAAACTAAAATATTAAAAATCAGACACCTATTTTCACATGTCGATGCTTGACACGGATACTAGAGGCCCAAAGAGGTATCCGTGATTCTTAGAATAATAGGAGTAATAGAATAATAATTTTTCCCTTACTACATGTATTTTATTTACCAATCCTATAGAAGCTCAAAACCATTGATTCTTCTAAATCCTCTCACTTACCCATATACCCATACTCGTCCTGCTTCATGCTACTAAGTACTACACTAGAGGTACGATAAAACCAACGGCTGAGATGAGTCTAGAAAAAAGATAAGGAAAAAGTCGGATTTGAGATCGATAGAGAGAGTAGAGAGAGAAATAAAGGGTTACTACGGTTACTGGCCTCTAGTCGGGAAACTATAACACGAATACACGATGGACAATGCGACAAGACGAGAGGGACGAAGGGGTCGCCATAGCCGTCGACACCGAGGTCAGAAAAGCACCACAACTTCAACGATTATCTAAGAAGTTGAGATCCACGCTTCATAACTTCTTTCCCCTTCGTTGTCGATCTTTAGATTGAAAAACATCAGAACTTCACCAAACATGAGTTAAGTATTTCTCTCTCTTATGAGAAGCAAAAGATTCACATGCCCAGGAAAAACTAAGAATCAAAAAATGGGACATTGTCAAACACATGTCTGACATGTGTTCGATACCTATACAGACATGTTTGCATCCCAAACGTAGGGAATACCGATACGCGAGCCTCCATAGTATGTCAGCTCTTCTTCTTCCTCTCTCTCTCTCTCTCAGAGAAAGATTCACACATCGGGCAAAAACTAAGAATAAAACAATAGGACACTGTCCAACACGTGTTCAGGACCTATCCAAAAACGTCGAGGATACCCTCTCTCTCTCTCTCTCTCTCTCTCTCTCTCTCTCTCTCAAATCAAGATTCACGTGCCGGACAAAAACTAAGAACAAAAAATGGGACATTGTCCGACACGTGTTCGGGACCTATCCAAACATGTATGTGCCCCAAACGTTAGGGATACCGATATGCGAGCCTCCACGGCGTGTCGGCTCCTCTTAATGAGCTAGAGAAGATAACTACAAATACAAACAGGATCACTGACCCATGGCCTTCAGTGATCCCTCTGAAAAATACTGATTGCTTGTGCCCAAAAATGGTGACACTTTCAAAGTATCCTTGTATTTGGACAGACTGAAACATAGGAGGAAAACAAGAAAAACATTTCACAATAATGAATCCCTTCACCAGTGACACTTTTAAGTTCCAACATACTTGCTTTGACTGCATTAGTGGAGATAAGCAAGTTGAGACTGCCCGTTGAACTGATTCAGATGGAGTATTCAACACGTCCAACAATTTACCTACAACAGTGTGGACCTTCGGATCATCCTGCTCCAAAAGAATACAGGTCAATGCTAACCTGAATAGTCCAGGAAACGCCAGACTTTCTTAAAAGAAATGAGGGATGATAAGTTCAACCTTTGCCAGATGCTTTGCCAAAGCTCCAGTATAAATAACAACACCCTCACGCACCAAATCATAACTTTCTTCATCAGATGCCTGACCAAAGATCACAAGCCAAATAAGAATAGTGAACAGCTCTTCTGGCAATATTAATAAACGAAGATAACTTTCTAGCGCACTGTTTAAAAGGAACTCAAAATACACAGCTGAACTTAATTTGGACAGAAAGCTTGCCGCTAAAAATTTATACTAACCTTTTTGTTTAAATAGTTCTCAAAAATTGGAAATAACAAAGCCACATTGTCCCTTCCATGCTTATCAATAATCGTTATACCAGCATTAATCATTCTTCCTCGAACATCAGTATTAGTATCGGCCTGCAGCATTCGACAATTTTCCATGAACTTATTACAATTGCAAATACCTAGCCGTATCATAATCAAACTTCATGCAAGAATTTTGTTATCGTATCCTTAGGAACAATCAAATCGGTAAGTGTCAACTCTAACAAATTAATTGCCACTTGGATATAACTGGTCATTGATTCATGAAGCACTCTATTTTCCTTTCTTCGGCCCAACAGAATCATTATACTTCAAACACCTAAACTTCTGGTAATACCTTATTGCTTGAATCAAAACATAACTTCGTTACACTAGTTGCATCAATGGAAAAATGATTAACCAAAGGATAAATGATGTTTGAAAAGGGAGGGATAAAGGAAAGGAGTGTTGTGTTTAGAATACAGTGAGATGTTCAGATGGGCTCCATTTTAAACACAGCATTGTTGTTGGTACCATACCACCATATATTTCTTGTTTAAACCATCTTCTAAAGGTAAGGGGTTCGAGAATCTAATTTTCTGCAAAGCAGAGTTTCCTGTAAATCAAAATCTGGTGACAAAGTAACACAAATAATAAGTACTTGTAGTCTATGTACCTATCTCCAAACATCTAATTGACTAACAAAGCAAAGCCAAGCAAAAGAAAATGGCATCATTTACAAGAAAATGCAAAGACAATACCAAAACATATCTTACCAGTGCTCGTGATATCAAAAACGTTATAACAACAGGCAGGTCTTTGGTTCTAAGTACATCTGCTGCTGAATGCAAAGCCAATGCAACTCCCTGTCTACCTAGCCAACCAGCATCAATATTGTCCTCACCGAAGCCAACGTCGCGGATGTACAACGAAAATAAAGTCGAAAGTGACTCCTGAATAATACAACGAATCCATGAAGAACATACACCAGGAACTTGTAATAATGTGCAGAATGAAATTTATCACCACCTGTATAGTATCTGGTTTTTCATCCAAAGCAGCAGCCAATGCCTCAGCAGCAGCCAAACGAACATTGTAGTTAACATGTGAAAGTGCTTTGAAAAGCCCAGAATAGTCTGTTCCAAGGTCAAAGCCATAGCGGTCCCATACATCTTCTGCAACATCTGCAACTGACTGAGCCAAAAGAGCAGGAAATCCACAATATAAATGACTTTTTTATACAAGCAAGAATCACATAGCAGGTAAGATGAAAAAATAAAAAACAATGACATAAAAAAGGAGATTGCAGCACCATTAGATGAATTTGGTAAAGCCATACAAAAACCAGAAACAAGGATATAAAAATAAAAGATGTTGGGATCCAAAGTTTTCAATTTTGCAAGAATTGCTTCAGAATAGTTAAGTATACTTCGATCCTTGAGGTCATAACTGGAGAATAAGCAAGTAATAAAGCAGCCTCTGTATCTTATTTAACTTACCGAGCGAAATGAAATTTTATATCGAGCAGCATGCTTTAAAAGTCTAACTTAGAGGAACGTAATAAGAGGAACCAAGTCGGAAAGGTAATGAGATGAGCCTGATGGACATTCTTATATATCCAACGCTCCAAGGAAGAGTAATTATGGGGGCAAATTGAGTTCAATAAATATGAACTTTCAACACTAGCAACAATATATATCTCATTGATAAGTTCATTCCTATTGTCCAGATATACATCACATTAATAAGACTAAACCAAACTACACTGAGCCTTAAGTTCCAATGGTCGGCTAAATGAATCTGTTTTCTCCAATAAGATTTAGTCTATAACTAATAAAATATCAATGAGCATGCTCCACCTTTTCTGGATCATGTAAAGAAATCCAAATGCTTGTTGCAACCTCGAGATTCTGAGGAAGAGAACGGCTAGCAACACCTGGTATGCATTTTATAGCATTTAAGCAGGCCATTCTTACATGAACATCTTTCGCATAAACTCCACGAAGAGCCTACAGAAATCGTAAAAGGAAAATCATGTGAGACCTAACATCAAACAATGCAGAAACAATTACATAAAAATAGCACATACAGGTGCCACTTCATTAGGCTGTAGACCCAAACACAACTCATTTAATGCAGGCGCAATAGATGCTTGATACGCAGGAACAGCACCAAGAACATGATAAAGAACCTGAGGGGTACAAGACAGAAGATATAGCAACCAAATGTGATACAAAATAAAAAAATAAATAATAAAAACTTACTGACGATTATATGGCAAAATAAAATTGAACGTAACTGATAGCATACGAAGCCTAGGTAGTGGCAAAATGGGATCCATATGTAGAAATAGAATCCGAAGAACATCATCATGAAGTCCGGTCTTCTTGGAAGACAACAGTATCCTCTCCATTATCTAAAACATGTCATAAAATAGTCAGTGAAATAGTTTGAAGTCAACAAAATAATACCAAAGATTTAGAAGGATAACTTACCGGGAACATAACAGTAAATGAATCAACAGGAAGAGGTCCAGATTGGCAAGAAAGGGACAGCGCATTTACTGCTCGCTCAAAAAGACCCAATGATGGTCTTTCATTGGTCTCCCTATCTCCAATAGATGAAACCAGATCCCATAAAATATTATGATCTTCAATCAGGATAAGGCGTAAAGCTGTGGCAATGTCAATGGCCCAATTACAGAGAGGAGCAGCAGTACAATTGCAAAGCTTCACCATGGTTTCAAAGGCCACATCACTCACAATCGGCGACCGTAGCAAAGGGTTAACAAAACTAACCTGATATTTGAACATAACATACCAAAAAAGAATTAAATTTGAAATGCATAAGAAAGAAAATGTAGAATTTTTAGCAAAGTAAAAACTCATCAAGCTTCATTGCATCTTACATAACATAGACAAACAGGCCACATTTTTTGTTTGTCATGGTTTAAATGCAGCTCAGAATAAAAGGATAAAGAAACAGGAACTTAAAGAAATTATAATGAGAATAGAAAAAGAATAAAAGACAAAAATAAACATAATGATAGCACGGCAGACAATATTACAACAATTAAAAACCAAAATATTCTGGTATCAGAAAAATAACAGTGAGGATCGAATCACCATCTTGTAAAAATAACAAGAGATCTTTCTAGAGCAATCCCTCAGCCCCTGGTCCTTCAAGAATCAGAAAGATCATTTTTAAGTTTGAATCTGTTTGTTTGGAATTTAGGCTCTTCTACTTCTTCCCTAGAGGGATCCCAAAAAAAAAAAAAAAAACCTTTCTTGACTAATTGGGTAGACCAAGAAAACAGCAGTAGCAGCCGCAATAGGAACTGAACATGCCAGCAATTCAAGGTTGCATACCCAACAAACGTTCTTAATACACAATAGGACATTCTTTGTGATAGTGTTTAAATGTCTTAACCAGCTAGAGGAGACGAATTGTCTTCAAAGATGAGCTTAGTTGTCAAGATAAATTTTGCCGGCCAGTCACAGCTCAATAGGATTGAAGCTCTGGAACCGACAGCTAAGAATTCTTTCAAGTTTCTTCCTATTGTTTAGGACACATAATTGCCTGTTGTTTCTACATCCAGGGCACAAGTAATCATGTCTAAACTCCATGTTACATAATTTCTGCATCAAACAATGACAATCGACAAGATACAGGACAAACAAAAATGTCAGGTAAACCATCTCTGTATCATACAGTTAATTGTACGAATTATGCACCACATACTACAATACTTCCTTAAGACTGTGATATACACCCACTCAACTAAGGACACATTCAAGCATATTTTAGAAGTGATGTCTGATATGAGTCTGGAAATGGATTCGGATAATTCATCAGACTAACAATACAACATCAAACACGGACCAGAGAAGGAAGTTGACTGTGTGTGAAAATAGGATTAGCTATAGCCATCTCCCCAAGGGCTCTTAGCATCAAAGATAGATTCTTCTGTATGAGGGTGACTTTTTCACGTGTCCATGACTCCTCTTTAAGCTGCATCTCACGTGCCTCTTCTTTTGCAGTCTTTCCCTTATCTAGGTTCATCAAAATTGCAAAAAATTATGGCAAAACAAGCAGTAGAAACTTACAGGTTGTGCGTAAAAAGATTGCAATCAAAACTTACCAGCCTTTTTTGTTATCTTCCCACTTTCTTTTTTCCCAACACTAGCATGCTCTCGCTTTATAGAATGATTAGAACTAACTTGATCCTGGAAACAAACTCAACAGTGTTAATTTGAGATTTTCGAAAATCATTCTAACTCAAATAAAAAAAGCCAGCAAAATCACCATGTCCTCGTGGTTATCATAAACGCGAAAACGGCCTTTAGCTTGTTTTGTGTTCTTAGCAGCGATAGACTCAGCGACATAAACACCTTGCTCGCAAGAAAGCATCCCTTCAGGTGTGTGGAAGATCTGAAGAAATCAAGGTGTGAGAACTTATCTGGCAATAAGTAACCACACAAGATTGAAAATATATAATGCCAATGCCAATTGCAATCTATAAAATGAAGAATAATTTAACCTATTAATAAAGCTGCTAACAAACCAAGTTGTCTGTTGATGATCAGCGTTTTTGCAGCTAATTCAAAATCGTTCGGTTAGTAGTTTAAGTAGAGCTCAAGCTTTACTACTACGATCAATTATTAACAACCTGAACCCGGTCCAAGGGGAGCTCAACTTGTTTGGGCTTGGCTCAAACTTGATTAAATACATAGGCTTGTAGACCTTCTTTTTTTTTGAACTGCCCCTTTAACTATTCAAGAAACCATTCATCACTTTTAAGGATATGCTGAAAAGTCAGCATGCTTTTTCATGCACCTAAAAGCATTTAAGAGTATTTAAAAAGAGATACCTCAAGCATTGGACCATGTATGATATGAGACAGAAATTATTAAGAATGGGACGAGTCCTGTTCCTTTATCTGTTCGGAGGGAAGGGAGCTAAAAAGGATATCACAGAAAAAACAAAAGATGCCGTCTATTAAAGTGGTCCCATCTTAGCATGATAGAGGCGTCCACATCTGCACATGAGTGCAGTTAATAGATCCAAAGAACAAATAATTGCAGAGAGCAAAGAGAAGAACCCATAGCTTCTGCAGCTGCAGGCTTTGGTGGATCTGAATCCACCAAGAAAGTTTTTCTTTGCGCTGAGCTACGATTGAGCTTTTCAACAAGGCCTTTCAGGTCAAGCCGAGCTCAAGCCAAGCCAAGCTATCTTGCCTCATGCTAAGCATGAACAGCCTCAAAAAGGAACAGAAACAAACTCAAACAGTGCAAAACTACCTCGGCTCAGCTCGTTTACAGTTCTACCTAAGAATAGAAGGATCTAAAAAACAGAACATGCTCAAAACTCAAAATGAAACAGAATAATGTGTAGGTGGAAGAAACCAAAATAAAAAAAAGACATCCTGAGAAAAAAGTGACTTAATTAACGAGTCAATCACACCCGCCATAGATGGCACATCACAAGGAACAATTTCCAGGGGGACAAAATCGCTATCAAAACTCAAATTTCAAAATGTTTCCTTTGAAAAATAAAATAAAATAAAAACATGAATTAATTCCTGTGACCTGAATTTCCATCCAAAGTATCAAGTTATCAACTTAGTCACATACCCGCCTTCAATTAATTCATCCCCATAACCTCCTTAAATCAATTGTTTCATTCTAAGAAGTCAGCCAGAGGATTGGGATAAGATGAAGCTCCATCCCAATCCAAGGTGGAACTTATGCACGCTTCCATGCACTTGTTACCCTTCCATTTTGATTTAGCTCTCAAAGGACTAAACTTACAAGTAGACCACCCTGCGATTTCACATATAGGGTTGCAATTTCCACTTAGTTACAAAAATGAAGGTTTTAGTGCTCAGATGTTATGGGCCTATGAACTCTCTGCACTTGGCATCCGTAACTGGACCAATTGGCAGCTGTTGCTACTTATAGGCTATAGCAATGAAAGATGCCTCCAGATTGTACTTGCCTTCAAGTTGTTGTCTTTAAGACAGACCCTATCAAAATGTCGACCTTAGAACCCCAAGACAACATTCTCAAAACACGGAAGTGTACTTTTAGACTCCCCATATATTTAAAGTATTAATAAGTACTTTTAGCCACTCAATATATGATCTTAAGTATTGCCAATTAGTCCAGCTTTCGTCATCTGAACACAAACTTATGGAAGTAAGCTTTTAAGGATGCCACTTTGTGAACCTGGTAACTAGTCATATCAAGGCTTAAAACTTCCAAATATGAGCTTCTAGGGCAGATGTTTATAAAATCCAGCAAGAAAGTTTAACAAACTATGAGGAGAGTACGTCCGATGGAATAATTTCTTAGATGTATTACTGCATCCCCAAGGGTTAGGTCCACTGTTTACAGGTCAATGGAATCTTTATCCTCAAAACCCCAATTCAACTAGTCATTTATTTGGCACTTCCCAAGGAGCAAGAACGGCTATTTTAACCCTTCTTGGGGGATTCCATCCACAAAAGCAAAGTTTATGGCTAACTGATATGGCTCATCATCATTTAGTATGTTCGACTCTATTCCTCTATCCGTAGAGTACGTTGAAGGTACAGAAATGGCTATAACAAAGTTTCTCTTATTCGTATTAACAGCTACTCTGGAGAATGTTTCAGTTTATGCTCCTACCTATTATTTGGATATACCAAGAAAGATGTACGATCTAATGAAGCTACTATGAAATATTTACTCATGGATGGGGCAAGCTCTTCTATTATGGTCCATAGTTTCTCTTGACTATATGGTTCTTCTGGGAACTTCTATAGTAAATGGAATATACAAAATTGTGATCAATCAAATATTAAGAAAGCCCCGGTATTTATTACCAATTAGGATTGGACCATAACGGAATTTTGGTGTATTCCGGTACCATAATATCAAATTGGGGACGAAGATTAGAATTAGAAATTGATAGAAAAGCAAGGATATGGGCTCGTATGAGTAGGAGAACTCTACAAGTAACTATATATGTAGATCCATATGTGAACTCTAAGATTTGATCGAAAAACAAGTTACTTCATATCCAAGTTGATAACTTTGACCTAACTTGAACAAACAAATAGAACATTTTGTCCCCAAGTAGCTAACTTGGAACAAAGTTCAACCCAAAAACAAGTAGTCCCTAGAATCTTATGATTCAGGATTTGCATAGTACGATCCGACACGACTTAGTGGGTCATCAATACTAATAAGTTGCATGAATCGGAAACAGATGTGAATCATGGATGAACTTGTGAATTGATGAATTGAATTGGCAAATCGCATTGGGGAATCGTTCGATTCAGTGAATTCAATTTTTAGCTCTTTTAGCAAATATTTTCAAACTAACTTTTTTAAGGTCTTGAGGATTATTGTACGGCATCTTTTGTCTCTGCTTCTCTCTATTTACTCTCAAGGGTGGATTTCTCTCTTTGTGAAGTATTCTATGTAACTAGAGAGGGATTAGAGAGATTGGAATCCCATGTCTGATTGTACAATAATTTGAGTTTGAACAATTTGCCAGTATCAATCCATGATTTACTGAACAGATTGCCACTTGAAACTCTCAAATCCCTCTAATCTCGCCAGTTCAGGACTTTGGTTCTCTACGTACCATATCAGTCACAACAAAAAAATCGATTGGAATCCCATGTCTGATTGTACAATAATTTTCTGCCTCAAAGATAAAGCTGAGTTCATTTCAGACATTCACACACTTGATTGTTCCCTTCAATGAGTTGACCACTTTTCACATATAGAGTCCACGATTTCTAGCGGTGTAGTCTTAAGCATTAATCGAAGTTGCAACACCAAAATCAATGAAGCAGAGCATACAGTGACCAATGCTGCAAGTAAGATTCCCATCATACCAAGGAGAAAGCAAAAAATCTTGCAAAAAATAATAGCAAGGAGTAGATCTTAGGTTATGAATTCATCATCAAATGCTACCTATTGAATGTATCGCAACTCGTATTGTGCCATGATTAATGAATAAAGAGGCTGATCAAATAAAAAGGAATAAAGAGCTGGGTGACAAGTTTGAAAATATACAGGACACAATAAGTCACTTCCATTGGGGAGCCTATAGACTGAACTGAATAGTATTTTGTGTGCAATGAGTAGCTTACTGGTTACAAAGAATGTGATGTGGGATGGGTTAACCAAAGAACTTTTCAATGAGATGATGATCTAGTTTTGTGTACTTCTCTACAAAAAGATAAGCTTAAGTTCGAAAAAGATATGAAAATCATAAGCTGGAACCAAATAGATAGACAAGAAAACATCATCTGTAGCAGAACTTGATCATTTCACAGAAAAAATTGGTAATCTTGTATGGACCACCCAGTTGGAACCAAGAGATACAAGTGGTTTGCAGTTTCATAACCCAGCATATACAGTATAAAAGATCTTTAGATTAGATTTACTAAGTTCTCACCTGAATGTCACTTTCAGAAAGAGTATCGTGTGCACAACGGTCTGGAAGATTGTGCAAGTGCTGGCAGGGAAACAAGGAAAATTAAAGTCAACATAACGATTCTAGGCCTGTTACTTAACAGAAAACCTGTTAAATTAACCTTTTCAAACTCATTAAAGGTATCTCTGGGGGTAATCGCCATCAAGGTTGACAAGGAATTTATTGCTGCGTCTTGGTCAAAAGGACTAGCACTCATCAGCCCGGTTGGTCCTAGCAAAACCTGCATTGTAAAACACAAGTATCCTAAGTATCTGAAATATGCAACACATAAATAAGGTAAACATGTTGTGTAACCACTAGAAAAGCACGATTGTGCTCAATGTGTTCATGATGTGGAAAGGTTATATTATTATACCTAAAATTAATTTCTCTAATTTAACCCACTATCGAACGACCAAGTCATAATGAGATTAAAAACGATGCTTCCTTGGCCGTGTGGAACACAGATTAGCAAAATGATATAGTTGGAGGCATCAGAAGACGACCCATAAAGAAGCAGCACCATCCACCATTTAATCACAAAGTCGATCAAACAGAAAATTGGGCAAGACAGACGACGATAGGTTTTGACTATTTAGAATACAGTAGGATATTTTTGCAAGAGGTTCTTATCAGGAGAAAAAAACAGAAAAAGATAAACGTCTGGAAATGGTCATGCTATAGACATATTGAACACAAGCTAATCACCACACATTTTGCGTCCTCATTTCACTTTCCATTCAAGCAACGGAAATTTAAATTAGTAAACTCCTTGATGTGTACTTCCAGGTGATTATATCAGAAGAAAACTCATACAGAATAAATAAAGTTGGAGATCTTGCAGCTACTGAGAAGAAACTGACAATACAGACCAAAGTTGCAGCACAAATATACCTTGCATATATTACCCACGTCAGCACTAATAAGGCCGATGACATCGAAACCATTTGTCTGCAAACACTTCTGTAGCCTCTGTGAAGGAGATACAATAGCCAAAAGTAGATCCATCAGTTATATACTATTATAATTCACAACAATTGTTTGCCTGTGTTCCATGCAAAGAATAAGGAGAGCAGCCCACAGCCGAAAAGAGAAGAAAAAGCATATCTGATACAAAAACACGACACCAAATGCTGAGAATCACATGTCTACTACTTCTCACAGAAAATCATGCTCACTGCCCTTAAGAAAATGATTCAGAAATACAATGACAAACCTGATGTATGCAACCAACACAGCTAAACAAAATACAAACATTAAAGTATGGATTAAGGGGAGGAGAACTGAAGCAAAATTTTAATTAGAAGGGGAAGGGAGGGAAAGTGGAGGGAAATATCTTTAATTGTTTGGTTTATCAAGAAAAGAGGAAGATTTTTTAACTTTTCTCATGTTTGATAATCAATAACTAAAAAAAGCAAATGAAAGTTATAATTTGTTTTGCTGTTTTACTTCAATTTCCTTCCATTTTTTTAAGTGAAGTCATGTGCTAAAAAAGACTACTCTTCTCCCCTCCATTTCTCTCTACACTCCTCCCTCTCCCTCATAAAATACAATCCAAAGAAGAAAATTACCTCTAAATCCATCACTTCCCCTCCAAATCCCTCGATCCAAAACGAAGCGGAAAACATCATCATGAGGAAAAATCTAAATCAGACAAGGATGTCACCCTGTCTACATGAGAAAGTCACCAAGAGGAGTGCCCATCAAATGCTAATAACCCCAGAGAAGACTAAATTCTTACCCTGCCAAAGTTTAAGCTTCCACTTTCTTATTCCCTTTTTTCCCTCAAATCACTCAAGAGTCAAGACTTGCATAATGCTGATAGTGGGAAAAACAGCTGGTGATCTTTTCTTGTAGGAAAGCTTCCATCTATATCCAGAGAAAAAGGGAAGGACTCAAGAAGGTGACCTTTAGACTACGACCCACTGGAGGTGTTTCCTGTTAAGTCCTTTGAAGCTAACAGTATAATTGAATTATTTCCAATTGTAACCACAGTTTGGAAATACGGTCACAGACTCATACTTGATTATTTCCTGCTCTAACTACAGCTTGGGACAAGTCCAATACCTTCCAAGGTTGCTTTCATCGATCATTATCAGGTCAACAAAATTTCTAGTCACCTCTCCAAATCCGAGATACAATTATGAATACTATTATTCTACCCAATCAACGCACTCATCAACACAGGTGGTGAAGAACTGAATTTATCCAGTCTCTACTCAGATCGCTGAAGCCCAAGGGAATTCTATTAACACAGAATTGCCATGATGATTAATAAGACTACACAAACACTTTACTACAACCACAAGAAGAAACTAACATGGGGCAGCAACTAAGAGCCTTCTTGGGCTGAATATATTCGCTACATAGAGGCTAGCAGAACAATAAAATATTTGTAGGCTTGAAAAGCTACAAAAAGGTAGGGTTTCAGGCTGTAATGAGGAAACAATATAAGGATGTCTGGGGCTCCGAACAGGATGCTAGGAGCAGTAACAACCATGGCAGGTTGGCGGAGTTGCATTGTTAGGTCGGCTAGTTGAAGGCTGGAGGCATTTAGTAGTTTTAAGGAGGGAAAAGACTACAGGGCCACAGAGCTTCACCTTTGTTTTTTCCTGAAATTAGGGTGTGTGTGGTTCCTAGAAATGTTATGGAGGTTTTCCTTTATATCCAAGCATGGGTCATTTGAGGCAAGTTCTAATATGTCCTTCATTGCGCTTATGCAAAAAATGGGCTGGTGTTCCCATCATAGAACTTGGATCAATCAGTTTGTTCAGTGATGTTTTCAAGAATGTCTCCAAAGTCTTAGCACTAAGATTGAAGAGGATGATGTTGGGTGATTTGAGAGAGCCACAATGCATTGTGTGTGTGTGTGTGTGTGTGTGTGTGGGGGGGGGGGGGGGGG